>SJYO01041216.1:0-30000 GCA_006410555.1 Capra ibex | reverse complement strand
CTACAAATAAATTTTTCAATATTTGAACTTACAGCCTTAAAATCTGTGATTCTCTGTATTCATTTGTTTCTCAAATTTTGGGCATAGCAGCTTGCCCTGTGACCTCTATTCTCTGAGGGATCTAAGAAGCATTGTTGATTTTTAGTTTGTTCAGTTTTTTTTCTTTTCAATTGTGGTGATGAGCTTGTCAACTTTCAAGTTTTTTACACCAGAAAAGCAAACTCTCAGAGTCAGTGAAGTACAGGGAAGCCTGGCATGCTGCAGCAGCAGCTGAGCAACGAGAGACTTCAGGGACAATGTCAAATGCAGCAACATCCTAGGGGTCTGAGAAGGAGAAGAGAGAGAGAAATTACCTGAGAAAATGTTGGAATAGATAATTAGATGAAGACTTCCTTAACATGGGAAAGTAGACAGTCACCCAAGTCCAGAAAGTGCAGAGAGTCCCAGGCAGGATAAACCCAAGGTGGAACATGCCAAGACACATAGTAATCAAAATGGCACAAGCTAAAGACAAAGAAACAGTATATGTAACAGCAAAGGAAAAGAGACAAAAAACAAACAAAAGCCCATATGTTTATCAGATCTCTCAGCAGAAACTCTGCAGGTCAGAGGAGAGTGGCATGACATATTTAGAGCAATGAAAGAGAAGAACCTAAAACCAAGAATATTCTACCCAGCAAGACCCTCTTTCAGATTCACTGGAGAAATCAAAAGTTTTACAGATTTAAAAAAAAAAAAAAGAGCTGAGAGAATTACCACCAATAGACTAGCTTTGCAACAAATGCTAAAGGAACTTTTCTAGACAGGAAAGAAAAGACCAAAACTAGAAACAAGAAAATTTCTATTGGAAAAGCTCATCAGTAAAGACAAACACACAGTAAAGGTAGAAAATCACCTTCACACATTTATAATATCAAAAACAGCAATTATGAGGAGAGTAAAAACGCAGGATATTGGAAATGCATTTAAAATGAAAAACCAGCAACTTGAAATAATCTTGTTTATGTATAAACTGTTATATTAAATCTTCATGGTAACTGCAATCCAAAAATCTACAATAGATACAGACACAAAAAGGGAAACCAAACACAACACTAAAGTTAGTAATCAAATCACAAGACAAAAGAACAAAAGAGACCCAGAAAACAAATTCAACACGTTTTAAAAATGACAATAAGAACATGCTTATCAATAATTACCTTAAATGTAAATGGATTAAATGTTCAAACCAAAAGACAGACTGGCTGAATAGATTTTTAAAAACTCCAGATCTGTGGACACATACAAACTGAAAGTGAGGGGGATGAAAAAAGGTAATCCATGCAAATAGATCAATATTCAAGAAATCTGGAAAACATAGCAGTGGCTACAGGACTGGAAAATGTCAGTTTTTATTTCAATCCTAAAGAAGGACAATGTAGAGAATATTCAAACTACCACACAATTGCACTCGTTTCACATGCTAGCAAGGTAATTCTCAAAATCCTTGAAGCTAAGCTTCAATAGTACATGAAACTTGAACTTCCAGATGTACAGGCTGGATTTAGAAAAAGCAGAGGAAACAGAGATCAAATTGCCAATATCTGCTGGATCATAGAAAAAGCAAGAGAATTCCAGAAAAACATTTGCTTCTGCTTCATTTACTATGCTAAATTCTTTGATTGTGTGAATTATAACAAACTATGGAAAATTCTTAAACAGATGAGAATACCAGACCACCTTACCTGCCTCCTGTGAAACCTGTATGCAGGTCAAGAAGCAACAATTAGAACCGGGCATGAAACAATGGACTGCTTCCAAATTGGGAAAGGAGTATGTCAAGGCTGTATATTGTCACCCTGTTTATTTAAATTATATGCAGATTACATCATGCGAAATACTGGGCTGGATGAAGCACAAGCTGGAGTCAAGATTGTGGCAGAATATCAATAACCACAGAAATGCCGATGACACCACTCGTATGGCAGAAAGCAAAGAGGAGCTAAAGAGCCTCTTGATGAAGGTGAAAGAAGAGAGTGAAAAAGCTGGCTTAAAACTCAACATTCAACAAATGAAGATCATGGCATTCAGTCCCATCACTTCATGACAAACAGAGAGAGAAAATATGGAAACAGTAACAGACTTTGTTTTCTTGGACTCCAAAATCACTGCAGATGGTGACTGCAGCCATGAAATTAAAAGATGCTTGCTCCTTGGAAGAGAAGCGGTGACAAACCTAGACAGCATATTAAAAAGCAGAGACATTTCTTTGCCTACAAATGTCTGTATAGTCAAAGCTATGGTTTTTCCGTTAGTCACGTATGGATGTGAGAGCTGGACAATAAAGAAGGTTGAGCACCAAAGAATGGATGCTTTCCAACTGTGGTGTTGGAGAAGACTCTTGAGAGTCCCTTGGACTGCAAGAAGATCCAACCAGTCAATCCTAAAGGAAATCAGTCCTGAATATTCATTGGAAGGACTGATGCTCCAATTCTTTGGCCACCAGATACTAAAAGCCAACTCATTGGAAAAGATCATGATACTGGGAAAGATTGAAGGCAGAAGACAAAGGAGACAACAGAGGATGAGATAGTTAGATGGCATCACTGACTCAATGGATGTGAGTTTGAGCAAACTGTGGGAGATGGTGAAGGATAGGGAAGCCTGGTGTGCTGCAGTCCATGAGATTGCAAAAAGTCTGACATGACTGAGCAACTAAACAAAAACATGCAAATAGAAATCAAAATAAAACTGGAATAGCACTACTCATATCAGAAAAAAAAACAGACTTTATGCTAAAGAGTGTTACAAGAGACAAGGAAGGAAACGATAATGGTCAATGGATCAATTCAAGAAGATATAACAATTATAAATATATACACATCCAACATAGGAGCACCAAAATATTTAAGACAAATACTAACAGCTGTAAACAGAAAACTTGACAGTAACAGAGTAATAGTGGGGGACTTCATCACCTCAACTTCATCAGTGTTGAGGAATTCAACACCTCAACTTCATTAGTGGAAAGAGCATGCGGAAAGAATATCAGTAAGAAAACACAAGCTTTAAATGACACATTAGACCAGATAGCCTTAATCAATATTTATACAGCATTCTATCCAAAAGCAGCAAAATACACATTCTTCTCAAGTGCACGAGGAATATCCTCCAGGATTGATCACATACTGGGCCTCAAGGCAACCCTAGGTAAACTTAAGAAAATTAAACATATGAAGCATTTCTTCTCACCACAATGCTGTGAGATTAGAAATCAACCAGAAGGGAAAAAAAAAAACTGAAAAAAAAAAAAAAAAAAAACAAGGAAGCTAAGCAATATGCTACTAAGCAACCAGTGTATTACTGAAGAAGCCAAAGAGGAAATTAAAAAATACTTACAGACAAATGAAAATGAAAGCATGACAATCCAAAATCAATGGGACACAGCAAAAGTAGTTCTAAAGGGGAAGTTTAAGTAATATAGCCCAGCTTTCCTGATGGCTCAGTGCTAAAGAATCTGTCTGCAATGCAGGAGACACAAGAGATGCTGGTTTGATCCCTTGGTGGAAGATGCCCTGGAGGAGGGCATGTCAACCCAATTACAAATTGACAACCCAGTCTGCAGTGTTCTTGCCTGAAGAATCCCATAGGCAGAGGAGCCCGGCAGGGTACAGTCCATAGTGTCACAAAGAGTCAGACATGACTGAAGTGACTGAGTATGTACATATCAATATAATCTTAACTCAGGAAACAAGAAAAAACCCAAATAAACAACCTAACCTTACACCTATAGAGCAACTAGAGAAAGAACAAACAAAACCTAAAGTTAGTTCAGTTCAGTTCAGTTCAGTTGCTCAGTCATGTCTGACTCTTTGCAACCCCAATGGACTGCAGCACTCCAGGCCTCCCTGTCCTTCATCATCTCCCTGAGTTTGCTCAAACTCATGTCCATTGAGTCAGTGATGCCATCCAGCCATTTCAACCTCTGTCGTCCCCTTCTCCTCCTGCCTTCAATCTTTCCCATTATCAGGGTCTTTTTCAATGAGTCAGTTCTTCACATCAGGTGGCCAAAGTATTGGAATTTCAGCTTCAGCATCAGTCCTTCCAATGAGTATTCAGGACTGATTTCCTTTAGGATTGACTGGTTGGATCTCTTTGCAGTCTGAGGGACTCTCAAGAGTCTTCTCCAACACCACAGTTTGAAGGCATCAGTTCTTCGGGGCTCAGCCTTTTTTATTGTCCAGCTCTCACATCCGTACGTGACTAGTGGAAAAACCATAGCTTTGACTACACTAATCTTGGTAGGCAAAGTAATGTCTCTGCTTTTTAATATGTTGCCTAGGTTTGTCATTGCTTTTTCTTTCAAGGGGGGAGTGTCTTTCCATTTCATGGCTGCAATCACCATCCACAGTGATTTTGGAGCCCAAGAAAATAAAGTCTGTCACTGTTTCTGTTGTTTCCCCATCTATTTGCCATGAAGGACTGTACATAATAATAAAGTAGATAATCCTAGAAGAAGATATAACATTCATAAACATATATTCACCTAACAAGGAAGCTGATAAATATATAAGCAAATATTTAAAGACATAAAGGAAGAAATTGACAATAAACATAATATTTAGAGACTTTAATATCTCACTTACATCAAGGGAGAGATTATTCAGACAGAAAATCAATAAGGAAACAGTGACCTTAAATGACACATTAGACCAGATGGACTTAACAGATATCTATAGAATGTTTCATATAAAAACAGTAGAATATATTCTTTTCAAATGAACATAGAAATTCTCCAGGATAAATCACATGATAGCTAGGAAAATACAAACACGTAGAGACTAAACAACATGATACTAAAAAACAATATATCAGTGAAGAAATAAAAAAGGAGATCAAAAATACCTGAGACAAATGAAAATAGAAACACAACTATCCAAAATCTATGAGATGAAGCAAAAGCTATTCTAAGTAGAAAGTTTATAGCAATATAGGCCTACATTAAAAACAAGAAAAAGAAAAATCTCAAATAAGCAACCTAACTTTACAACTAAGGGATTTAGAAAAAAAGGACAACCAAGGACTAGTTAGAAGAAGAAAAAATAATAAATATCAGAATAGAAATAAATATAATGGAGACTAAAACAAACAATAGAAAAGATCAATGAAACCAACAGATGGTTTTGAAAACTTAAAATTGATAAACATTTATCCAGATTCATCAAAAAATAAAACAGTGAGTGTGTTCTTTTTTTCTTCTAACTTTAGGCCTTGGTTGTCCTTTTCTTCCTAATTCCTTAGTTGTAAAGTTAGGTTGTTTATTTGAGATTTTTCGTTAGAAATAAAAGAAAGAGGATCCAAATAAAATTGGAAGTGAAAAAGGAAAAATTACACTTGATTATCACAGAAATACAGATAATACTAAGATAATTCTATGGAACAATCTGAAAGAGGTGGATAAATTCTTAAAAATAGACAATCTTCCAGGACTTAATCAGAAAGAAAAAATCTGTACAAAATGATTACTAATAATGAAATTGAATCAATAATCCAAAAACTCCCCACAAATAAAAGATGGATTCACAGGGGAATTCTACCAAACTTTAAAGAAAAATTAATACCAACACGGACCTACTGTATAGTGCACGGAACTCTGCTCAATGTTATATAGCAGCCTGGATGGGATAGGAGTTTGGGGGAGAATGGATACTTGTATATATATGGCTAAGTCCCTTCACTGTTCACCTGAAGCTGTCACAACATTGTTAATCAGCTATACCTAATACAAAATTTTTTTAAAAAATTTAACTAAAGGAAAAAGCAGTATACAGTGGTTAAAATTTTTAAAAAATAAAGAAAAGCTAATACCTATGCTTCTCAAACTGATTCAAAACACTGAAAAAGGGGAACACTTCCAAACTTATTCCATGAGGGCAGCATTACACTGATACCAAAACTACACAAAAAGACTTTAAAAAATTGCAGTCCAATACCACTGATAAATATATATACAAAAATTCTCAAAAAATATTAACAACCTAAATTCAACAATACATTTAAAGGATCATATATCATGACCAAATGAGATTTACTCCAGGGATGCAAGGATGGTTCAACATCTTCAAATTAATCAGTGTGATACACCACATTTATAAAACAAAGAATAAAAATCACAAGATCATCACAATCAATGAAGAAAAAGCATTTGACAAAATTCAATATCCATTCAACATCCAGAAGAGTGAGCCCCAAAATAAACCCATGCACATATGGTCAATTAATTTACAACAAAAATGACAAGAATATATATTGAGGAAAAGACAGTGTCTTTATAAGTGGTGTTGGGGGAATTGGACACCTTCGTGTAAAAGAATAAAGCCGGACCATTTTCTCACACCATGTACCAAAAAAAAACAAATCTCAAAGTGTATTAAACTTAAATGTAAGACCTGAAACCATGGAAGCCCTAAAAGAAAATAGCAGTACACTCTTTGGGATTGGTCTTAGCAATCTTTTTTTGTTCTGCATCCTCAGGAAAGGGCAATAAAAGCAAAAATAAACAGATGGGACCATATCATACTAAAAAGCTTTGGCACAGAAAAACAAATCATCAAAATGAAAATGCAACCAACTTAAAGAGAAACGATTGTTGTAAATGATTAGTCTGATAAGGGGTTATATCCAAAATAGACAAAAAGCTCATACAACTCAATGTCAAAAAATAAAACAATTCAATTAAAAAATGATCAGAGGAAATGTCCATTGACAGAGGAATGGATAAAAAGAAATGTGATATATACAATGGATTATTGTTGTTGTTTAGTCACTTAAACATGTCCAACTCTTTGCGACACCATGGACTGCAAGTATGCTAGGTTTCCTGTTGTTCACCATTTCACAGAGTTGCCTCAAATTCATATCCATTGAGTTGGTCATGCCATCCAGCTATCTGGTCCTCTGTCGTCCCCTTCTCCTCTGCCTTCATCTTTCCCAGCATCAGGGTCTTTCCCAATGAGTTAATCTTTCATATCAGGTGGCCAAAGTATTGGAGCTTCAGCTTCAGCATCAGTACTTCCAATGAATATTCAGGACTGATTTCCTTTAGGATTGACTGGTTTGATCTCTTTGCTGTCCAAGCGGCTCTCAAAAGTCTTCTACAACACCACAGTTTCAAAGCACCAATTCTTTGGCACTCAGCCATCTTTACGGTCCAATTCTCACATTCATATATGACTACTGGAAAAAACATAGCTTTGACAATATGGACTTTTGTAGGCAAAGAAATGTCTCTGCTTTTTAATCCACTGTCTAGGTTTGCCATACCTTTTCTTCCAAGGAGCAAGTGCCTTAATTTCGTGACTGCAGTCATGGTCCACAGTGATTTTGGAGCCCAAGAAAATAAAGTCTGTCCGTGTTTCCAATTTTTCTCCATCTACTTGCCTTGAAGTGATGGGACTGGATGGCATGATCTTCGTTTTTTGAATGCTGAGTCTTAAGCCAGCTTTTTCACTCTAGTCTTTAACGTTCCTCTTTAGTTTCTCTTCACTTTCTACTATACGGGTGGTGTCATCTGCATATCGGTGGTTATTGATATTTCTCCCAACAATCTTGATCCCAGCTTGTGCTTCACCCATACTGGCATTTTGCATGATGTACTCTTCAATAAGCAGCTTTGATGTATTCCTTTCCCAATTTTGGACCAGGTTGTTGTTTCATGTCCAGTTCTAACTGTTGCTTCTTGACCTGCATACAGGTTTCACAGGAGGCAGGTAAGGTAATCTGGTATTCCTATCTCTTTAAAAATTCTGCACAGTTTGTTGATATCCACAGAGCCAAAGATTTTAGAGTAAGCAATGAAGCAGAAGTAGATGTTTTTTCTGGAATTTTCTTGATTTTTCTATGATCCAGTGGATGTTGGCATTCTGATCTCTGATTCCTCTGCCTTGTCTAAATCCAGTTTGTACATCTGGAAGTTCTAAGTTCACATAATGTTGAAGCCTAATTTGACAAATTTTGAATATTACCTTGCCACCATGTGAAATGAGTGCAATTGTGTGGTAGTTTGAACATTCTTTGGTATTGCATTTCTTTGGGACTGGAATGAAAACTGACCTTTTCCAGTTTTGTCGCCACTGCTGGGTTTTCAAATTTGCTGCCATATTGGGTGCAACACTTTCACAGCATCATCTTTTAGTATTTGAAATAGCTGAGCTGCAATTCCATAACCTCCACTAGCTTTGTAGTGCTGTTTCCTAAAGCCCACTTGACTTCACACTCTAGAATGTCTGGCTCTAGGTAAGTGATCACACCATCGTGGTTATCCAGGTCATTAAGATCTTTTTTGTATAGTTCTCCTGTATATTCTTACCACCTCTTAATATCTTCTGCTTCTGTTAGGTCCGTGCCATTTCTGTCCTTTATTGTGCCCATCTTTGCATGAAGTATTCCCTTGGTATCACTAGGCTTTCCCATTCTTTTGTGTTCCTCTATTTACACTGATCACTGAGGAAGGCTTTCTTTTCTCTCCTTGCTATTCTTTGGAACTCTGCATTCAAATGGGTATATCTTTCCTTTTCTCCTTTGCCTTTCACTTCTCTTCCTTTCTCAGACAACCATTTTGCCATTTTGCATTTCTTTTCTTGGGGAAGGTCTTGATCACCGTCTCCTGTACAATGTTAAGAACCTCCATCCATAGTTCTTCAAGCACTCTATCAGATCTAATCCCTTGAATCTATTTGTCACTTCCACTGTATAATCATAGTGAAAGTGAAGTCACTCAGTCGTGTCCAACACTTAGCGACCTCATGGACTGCAGCCTACCAGGCTCCTCCATCCATGGGATTTTCCAGGCAATAGTACTGGAGTGGGTTGCCATTTAAGTTATACCTGACTCTGCATAGAAGTTAAATAAGCAGGGTGACAATATACAGCCTTGATGTACTCCTTTTCCTATTTGGAACCAGTCTGTTGTTCCATGTCCGGTTCTCACTGTTCTTCCTGACCTGCATACAGATTTCTCAAGAGGCAGGTCAGGTGGTCTGGCATTCCCATCTCTTTCAGAATTTTCTACAGGTTATTGTGATCCACACAGTCAAAGGCTTTGGCATAGTCACTAAAGCAGAAATAGATGTTTTTCTGGAACTCTTTTGCTTTTTCGATGTTCCAGCAGAGTTTGGAAATTTGATCTCTGGTTCCTCTGCCTTTTCTAAAACCAGCTTTGCCATTCAGGTATGACCTAAATCAAATCCCTTATGACTATACATTGGAAGTGAGAAATAGATTTAAGCGACTAGATCTAATAGACAGAGTGCCTGATGAACTATGGGTGAAGGATCATGACATTGTACAGAAGACAGGAATCAAGACCACCCCCAAGAAAAAGAAATGCAAAAAATCGAAATGGCTGTCTGAGGAGGCCTTACAAATAGCTGTGAAAAGAAGGGAAGTGAAAAGGAAAGATACACCCATTTGAATGCAGTGTTCTGAAGAACAGCAAGGAGAGATAAGAAAGCCTTCCTCAGTAATCAATGTAAAGAAATAGAGGAAAAGAACAGAATGGGAAAGACTAGAAATCTCTTCAAGAAAATGAGAGATACCAAGGGAACATTTAGGCAAAGATGAGCTCAATAAAGGAGAGAAATTGTAAGGACCTGACAGAAGCAGAAGATATTAAGAAGTGATCAGAATAAACAGAAGAAGTGTACAAGAAAGATCTTCATGACCTAGATAATCACAGTGGGTGATCACTCACCTAGAGCCAGACATCCCAGAATGTGAAGTTAAGTGGGCCTTAGGAAGCATCACTACGAACAAAGCTAGTGGAGGTGATGAAATTCCAGTTGAGCAATTGCAAATCCTGAAAAATGATGCTGTGAAAGTGCTGCACTCAATATGCCAGCAAATTTGGAAAACTCAGCAGTGGCCACAAGACTGGAAAAGGTCAGTTTTCATTCTAATCCCAAAGAAAGACAATGCCAAAGAATGCTCAAACTACCACACAACTGCACTCAATTTCACACACTAGTAAAATAATGCTTAAAATTCTCCAAGCCAGACTTCAGCAATGCATGAACCATGAACTTCCAGACATTCAAGCTGGTTTTAGAAAAGGCAGAGGAACCAGAGATCAAATTGCCAGCATCTGCTGGATCATGGAAAAAGCAAGAGAGTTCCAGAAAGAAAGAGTTCTGCTTTCTTGACTATGCCAAAGCTTTTGACTGTGTGAATCACAACAAACTGTGGAAAATTCTGAAAGAAATGGGAATACCAGACCACATTACCCACCTCTTGAGATATCTATATGCAGGTCAGGAAACAACAGTTAGAACTGGACATGGGACAACTGACTGGTTCCAAAGAGGAAAAGAAGTACATCAAGGCTGTATATTGTCACCCTGCTTATTTAACGTATATGCAGTGGACATCATGAGAAACACTGGGCTGGAGGAAGCACAAGCTGGAATCAAGATTGTGGGGAGAAATATCAATAACCTAAGATATGCAGATGACACCACCCTTATGGCAGAAAGTGAAGAGGAACTAAAGAGCCTCTTGAAGAAAGTGAAAGAGGAGAGTGAAAAAGTTCGCTAAAGTTCGGTATTCAGAAAACTAAGATCATGGCATCCAGTCCCATCACTTCATGTCAAATAGATGGGGAAACAGTGGAAACAGTGGCTGGCTTTATTTGGGGATCTCCAAAATCACTGCAGATGGTGACTGCAGCCATGAAATTAAAAGACGCTTACTCCTTGGAAGGAAAGTTATGACCAACCTAGATAGTATATTCAAAAGCAGAGACATTACTTTGCCAACTAAGGTCCGTCTAGTCAAGGCTATGGTTTTTCCAGTAGTCACGTATGGATGTGAGAGTTGGACTGTGAAGAAAGCTGAGTGCCAAAGAATGGATGCTTTTGAACTGTGGTGTTGGAGAAGACTCTTGAGCGTCCCTTGGACTGCAAGGAGATCCAACCAGTCCATCCTAAAGGAGATCATCCTGGGTGTTCATTGGAAGGACTGATGTTGAAGCCAAAACTCCAATACTTTGGCCACCTGATGTGAAGAGCTCATTGGAAAAGATCCTGATACTGGGAAAGATTGAGGGCAGGAGGAGAAGGGGACGCAGAGGATGAGATGGTTAGATGGCATTACCATTCAGTGAACGTGGGTTTGGGTGGACTCCGGAGTTGTTGATGGACAGTGAGGCCTGGCGTGCTGCAGTTCATGGGGTCGCAAAGAGTTGGACACAACTGAACTGAACTGAACTTGCACTGTTGGTGGGGATGTAAATTGATACAGCCACTATGGAAGATGGTATGGAAATTCCTTAAAATAACTGGGAATAAAACCACCTTATGACCCAGCAATCCCACTCCTAGGCATATACCCTGAGGAAACCAAAATTGAAAGAGACACATGTATCCCATTGATCATTGCAGCCCTGTTTACAATAGCTAGAACATGAAAGCAACCTAAACGTGCATCGACAGATGAATGGATAAAGAAGTTGTGGTACACGTGCACAGTGGAATGTTGCTGCTGCTGCTGCTACTAAGTCGCTTCAGTCGTGTCTGACTCTGTGTGACCCCATAGATGGCAGCTCACTATGCTCTTCTTTCCCTGGGATTCTCCAGACAAGAATATTGGAGTGGGTTGCCATTTCCTTCTCCAATGCATGAAAGTGAAAAGTGAAAATGAAGTCACTCAGTCGTACCCAACTCTTAGCGACCCCATGGACTGCAGCCTACCAGGCTCCTCCGTCCATGGGATTTTCCAGGCAAGAGTACTGGAGTAGGTTTCCATTGCCTTCTCCGAACGGAATGTTACTCGGACATAAAAAGGAATGCATTTGAGTCAGTTCTGATGAGGTGGATGAACCTAGAATCTATTATACAGAGTAAAGCAAATCAGAAAGAGAAAGATAAATATTGTATTCTAATGCATATATACAGAATCTAGAAAAATGGTACTGAAGAGTTTATTTACAGGACAGCAATGGAGAAACAGACATAGAGAATAGACTTATGGACATGGGAGATGGGAGGAGAGGTGATATATATGAAAAGAGTAACACAGAAACTCACAATACCATATGTAAAATAGATAGCCAACGGAAATTTGCTCTGTGGCTCAGGAAACTAAAACAAGAGCTCTATATCAATCTAGAGGGATGGGATGGGGTGGGAGATGGGAGGGAGTTTCAGAAGGGAGGGAATATATATATACCTATGGCTGATTCATGTTGAGGTTTGACAGAAAAATAACAAAATTTTGTAAAGCAATTATCCTTCAATAAGAAATAAAATAAAAATAAATAAAGGACTACCATATGATCCAGCAATCCCACTCCTGGGCATATAACCAGTTGCTGGTGCTGTTGCTGCTAAGTTGCTTCAGTCATGTCCGACTCTGTGCAACCCCATAGATAGCAGCCCACCAGGCTGCCCCTTCCCTGGGATTCTCCAGGCAAGAACACTGGAGTGGGTTCCCATTTCCTTCTCCAATGCATTAAAGTGAAAAGTGAAAGAGAAGTCGCTCAGTCGTGTTTGACTCTTAGCGATCCCATGGACTGCAGCCCACCAGGCTCCTCTGTCCATGGGATTTTCCAGGCAAGAGTACTGGAGTGGGGTGCCATTGCCTTCTCCGGGGCATATAACCAGAGAAAACCATAATTCAAAAAGATACATGCACCCCAATGTTCACAGCAAAACTATTTACAATAGCCAAGACAAGGGGGAGGTCCTAAGATAGGAGAGGAATACTCCAGGGAGAACACTTTCTCCCCCATAAACTCATTGAAAGATCATTCGAACTCTTAAAAAATTCCACAGAACAACTTCTGAATGCTGGCAGAGGACACCCATTGTCTTCAAAAGACAGCCTATTGTCTTCAAAAGGTGGGACAAAATATAAAAGATAAAATGGGAGACAAAAGAGTTAGGGGCAGAGACCCATCCTGGAGAGGGAGTCATGAAACAGGAGAAGTTTCTAAACACCAGGAAACCCTCTCACCTGCAGGTCTTTGGGGAGTTTTGGAATCTCAGAGGGCAACATAAGCGGGAGGAAAAAATAAATAAGTAACACCCACAGATTACACACCTAACAGCAACTCCCAGCAGAGAAGTAGCCCAGACACTCACGTTCACCACCATCAAGTGGGGGCTGAACAGGGAGGCGCGGGCTGCATTGCTTAGGGTAAGGACTGGGCCTGAATGCCCTGAGGGCAATCTGACGGAGCTAACGTGAGATAGCAACCCAAACTGTGGGATAGCCAGAGAGAGAGAGAAAAGGAAAGAGAGAGAGAGACAGAACTTTCCCGCGAAAAGCTCTAACCTAAGGCACTGCCAGCCCACTCACAGAACAAAGGACTGAGCGAATACCAGAGGAGAGGAAGCCAGCTGCCCACTCCCTGCCTGAGGCAGAGAGGCAGGCAGGCAAAAGCCAGAGCTGGAAGGTGAGGGGCAATCTTGACAACAGAGATGGCATCCTCCACCAAACCATCCTCCACCATGAGCAGGCTCCCAGTTGCTAATGAAGTCTTCCTGGGATCCTAGATGGTTGACATCCACCAGAAGGGTCACAGCCAGAGACCAGCTCCTCAGAGAGGCACAAGGCACATGTGAGACAATGCTCCCACTGCAAGCCCAGGAAACCGAGCAGCTGGGACTGGGGAGTGGATAAGACACACGACCTACCTGGGGTGAGTGCGCTTGCCAGGCACCTGGTCACCTGAGTTGCTTGGACCTGGGAAGGGCACAAAATGCAGACCCAGTGGAGTATGTGCCTTTGTGGACTACCTGAGATCCTGAACTTGAATGGTTTAGACCTGGGAAGTGCACACAACCCAGGGCCCACTTTAGACAGTTTCCCTGCAGAGCAACCTGGAGCCTAAACAGAGTAGACCGGGAAAGCACACATGCTGTGAGCAGGGGCAAACCCAGTGTGGCCCAGACACTGAGAGCACTCCCCATATGTGCCAGTGATATTTGTCTGAAATGTTTCCCTCTCCCCACAGCACAACTGAACAAGTGAACCTAAATAAGTGACCACCTTGGCCCCCTTGTGTCAGGGAAGAAACTAGGCACTGAAGAGACTTGCAAATAGAAGAAGCCAAAATAAACAGAGGGAACCACTTTGGAAGTGACAGGTGCAACAGAATAAACCCTGTAGTTAGCACAGACTACATTGGAAGGGGCCTACAGACCTCGAGAAGAACTGTAAGCTGGATCAAGGAACTATCTGAAATTGAACTGACCCCACACTGCCCTCAACAACTCCAGAGAAATTCCTATATATATTTCTATTATCATTTCTCTAATTTTTTTTTATTTTTAAGTTATTTATTACCCCCTTTAATTTTCAATTTTATAACCTACATTGCAAAAAATCCTATTTTCAAAGCAAATTTCATATATATTTCTTATAATTTTTGTGATTTTTGTTTAGTTTTTCTAATATTGTATTTTTGATAGTCTAACCTCTACTACAGATTTTCAATCTTTGCCTTTTGATATTCGTTACCAATTTTGTACCTATATGCCGGGAGCCACCACAGGAGATCCCACCCATGACAAGGTCATGTGGAAGAGAACTGTTAAGCAAGGCTTTAGAACTCAATGGGCTCCCTAGGCTTTTTCAAGCATCTACCCCCAAAACCAAAATCTGTCTGTTTTACTATTTCATGACTTTTACCAACTCCTCTGACATTAACATGGGGCTATTCCTGACCACCTTTCTCTGGAAAAAATCAACTTAGTGCTATAGCTAGTAAGTCTTCTGGACATGAGAAGAATATTTCCAATCAAAACCCCTCTGTTAGCATTTTAGCTTGCTTGGCAGATATATCCAGACTCTTGCAGCTACGCATATGATTATTTACATCCTCCCTACTGTGAGAGGCATGGAAAGCTTAAAACATAGAGCCTTTTAAAGAGTTAAAAGTTATTAGAGTAGTGTTAATGTAGGATTTCATTATTTGACCAATGTTTGTTGCTAAGTTCCACAGGCCTCCAAGGCCAGAAGATAATGTACACAATATTGTTTATGGAAAAGGTTTGCAAAAAAAATCCTGGTTTCGATAAAGACAAAACAGATGTAATGTTTGGGCTGACTCTGTATGACTTGGCATCTTTCATTTCCCTCTATGTATAAGTAAAAGTATAAAAGACCCTTTTAAAAATAAAAACAATGGGCCTCACTTGAAAAAGCTTGGTCACCCCGTGGTTTTCTTTTTTCTCTTTTTTTCTCTCTTACTTTCTTTTTTCAGGCTGATCCCTTGGAACATAGAGGCTCCCTGCGTTCACTTATCTGCCCGGGTTTCTAAGACCTGAACAGGAAGACGTTCTGTGTCTTCACTCCCTCGGGAGATTGGGAAGGCACCTGTGGCCTCCGTGAACAGGGCAAACTTCTTGTCTCAAAGTTTTATTGGCTTTCTATGTAAACCAAGGAATATCAGCCTCTTTCTCTCCTCTATTTTCTTATCTACAATATTCTTTCCTTATCTCTCTCTCTAAATCATCCACCGACACCGTTTTTCCTTCAGGTTCCCCTGGATCCTGTGGGGGCTGGACCCCGGCACCTATAAGAATCCAATCTTCAGTACCCATTTTTACTTAAGAGTGTGATTAATGGCTTGATTGTCCCCCACCCTTTTTGACTCTCCGTTTTCTCCCCCAGGTCACCTCTATCTCCTCCATCCCCCTTCTCTTCTCTATCCAGCTCTGTGAATCTCTTTTGGTATTCCGGGTGTGAAGAACACTTAGGCAACTGATTATTGGCTGGATCTGTCTCTCTCCTTTTGACTTCCCTCTTCTCCTCCTGGTCCCCTCTATCTCCTTCCTCCCTCTTCTGTTCTTTATGAAACTCTGTGAACTCTATGTGTGTTCCACGCTGTGGAGAGCCAATAGGTAATTGATTACTGGCTAGATTGCTCTCTCCCCCATTTGATTTCCCCTCTTCTCTTCCTGGTCACCTCTATCTCCCTCCTACCTCTTTTCTTCTCCATGTAACTCTGTGAACCTCTCTGGGTGTCCCTCACTGTGGAAAACCTTTACACCTTTAACCTAGATGTTTTATCATCGGTGCTGTATGGATGGAGAAGTCTTGAGGCTACTGTAAGAAAAAGACTGAAAGCCAAAGGCAAGAGGCTAAAATCCAAAACTTGAGAAGACCAGAGAACTAACTCCAGGGAACATTAATTGACAAGAGCTCATCCAAAGGCCTCCATACCTACACTGAAACCAACCTCCAGCCAAGAGCCAACAAGTTCCAGAGCAAGACATACCACGCTAATTCTCCAGCAACACAGGAACATAGCCCTCAGCATTAATATACAGGCTGTCCAAAGTCACACTGAATCCACAGATGCCTCAAAACTCACTACTAGACACTTCATTGCACTCCAGAGAGAAGAGATCCAGCTCCACCAACCAGAACACCGACTCAAACCCCCCTAACCAAGAAACCTTGACAAGCCACTCATTCAACCCCATCCACAAGGAGGGACCTCCAAAATAAAGAGGAACCACAAATTTCCAGCATACAGAAAGGCCACCCCAAACACAGCAATCTAAACAAGATTAAAGACAGAGAAATACTCAGCAGGTAAAGGAACATGATAAATGCCCACCAAACCAAACAAAAGAGGACATAGGGAGTCTATCTGAAAAACAATTCAGAATACTGATAATAAAAATGATCCAAAATCTTGAAAACAAAATGCAGTTACAGATAAACAGTCTGGAGACAAGGACTGAGAAGATGCAAGAAAGGTTTAACCAGGACCTACAAGAAATAAAAAATAGTCAATTAATAATGAATAATGCAATAACTGAGATCAAAAACATTCTGCAGGGAAACAACAGTAGAATAACTGAGGCAGAAGATAGGATAAGCGAAGTGGAAGATAGAATGGTGGAAACAAACGAAGCAGAGAGGAAAAACGAAAAAAAAAATTAAAAGAAATGAGGACATATTCAGAGACCTCTCAAACAATGTGAAACGCCCCAACTTTCAAATCTTAAGAGTCCCATAATAAGAAGACAAAGTGAAATGCCATGAGAAAATACTTGAGGATATAATAGTTGAAAACTTCCCTAATACGGGGGAGGAAATATGCACCCAAGTCCAAGAAACCCAGAGAGTCCCAAACAGGATAAACCCAAGGCAAAACACCCCAAGACACATATTAATAAAATTAACAAAGATCAAACACAAACAACAAATATTAAAAGCAACAAGGGAAAAACAAGAAATAGCACAAAGAAGATTCCCATAAAGATAACAGCTGATCTTTCCATAGAAACTCTTCAGGCCAGAAGGGAATGGAAGGACATACTTAAAGTGATGGAAGAGAAAAACCTACAACCCAGATTTCTGTACCCAACAAGGATCTCATTCAAATATAAAGGAGAAATCAAAAGATTTAGACAAGAAAAAGCTCAAAGAATTCAGCACCACCGAACCAGCTCTCCAACAAATGCTAAAGGATCTTCTCTAGACAGGAAACACAAAAAGAGTATATAAAGTCAAACCCAAAACAACAAAGTAAATGGCAATGGGATCATCAGTTCAGTTCAGTTGCTCAGTCATGTCCGACTGTTTGCGACCCCATGAATTGCAGCACGCCAGGCCTCCCTGTCCATCACCAACTCCCGGAGTTCACTCAAACTCATGTCCATCGAGTCGGTGATGCCATCCAGCCATCTCATCCTCGGTCGTCCCCTTCTCCTCCTGCCCCCAATCCCTCCCAGCAACAGAGTCTTTTCCAATGAGTCAACTCTTCGCATGAGGTGGCCAAAGTACTGGAGTTCCAGCTTTAGCATTGTTCCTTCCAAAGGACACCCAGGACTGATCTCCTTTAGAATGGACTGGTTGGATCTCGTTGCAGTCCAAGGGACTCTCAAGAGTCTTCTCCAACACCACAATTCAAAAGCATCAATTCTTCAGTGTTCAGCTTTCTTCACAGTCCAACTCTCACATCCATACATGACTACTGAAAAAACCATAGCCTTGACTAGATGGACCTTTGTTGGCAAAGTAATGTCTCTGCTTTTGAATATGCTATCTAGGTTGGTCATAACTTTCCTCCCAAGGAGGAAGCGTCTTTTAATTTCATGGCTGTGATCACCATATGCAGTGATTTTGGAGCCCAGAAAAATAAACCTTTTACACTGTTGGTGGAAATGTAAACTAGTACAGCCACTATGGAGAACAGTGTGGAGATTCCTTTAAAAACTGGAAATAGAACTGCCATAAGACCCAGCAATCCCACTGCTGGTCATACACACTGAGGAAACCAGAAATGAAAGAGACACATGCACCCCAATGTTCATCGCAGCACTGTTTATAATAGCCAGGACATGGAAGCAACCTAAATGTCCATAGGCAGATGAATGGATAAGAAAGCTGTGGTACATATACACAATGGAGTATTACTCAGCCATTCAAAAGAATACATCTGAAACAGTTCTAATGAAGTGGATGAAACTGGAGACTATTATACAGAGCGAAGTAAGCCAGAAAGAAAAACACCAATACAGTATACTAACACATATATATGGAATTTAGAAAGATGGTAATGATAACCCTGTATGCAAGACAGCAAAAGAGAAACCATGTATAGAACAGTCTTTTGGACACTGTGGAAGAGGGCAAGGGCAGGATAATATGGGAGAATGATATTGAAACATGTAAATTACCACATGTGAAGCGAATCGCCAGTCCAGGTTCAATGCATGATACAGGGTACTTGGGGCTGGTGCACTGGGATGTCCCAGAGGGATGGGATGGGGAGGGAGGTGTGAGGGGGTTTCAGGATGGGGAATACATGTACATCCATGGTGGATTCATGTCAATGTATGGCAAAACCAATACAATATTATAAAGTAAAAAAAAAAGAAAAAAGACTATTTCCCCAAAATGTATTATTGAGTTCAACAAAAAATAAAAAGCCACAACATCCAAAGAGAAACCATAGGCCTTTTTGAGAACTAAACATAATTTTTAAACTATGATAATTGTAGTAATAACTTTTCTTGAGTCCTTAATTAAAAAAAAAAAACCTTTTACATAAGTATTTCTTTATGAATATACTTTTGGGTTAGAAATGCCATAGTACTTCAGCTGATGACCATTCATTCTTGTAATCCATGATTTGTGGTGATACCAAGACACTTGATAAAGTATATAGTTACCTCCTCTGACATCCTCCTCAGAAGAGTGGATATTAGGCCTTAGTTTTCATTAATAATCCAGTATTAATTGAGCATCTTGAAATTTTCTATAGTTCCTTCTCAAATCTATTTATAGACTATATATTCACATTCTCTATCACAAATTGTATATATTATCTTGACTAAAAGAACTACTTGTGGATATTTCCTGTAGGTTTCTTTCTGCCTTTAAACCATTTATTTGGCCATCATGTGGGCAAAAGGAGGATCTTGATTCTGGTATTCCAGTATTTCTTTACAGATGCCAATTTGTCCTAGACTTAGCCTCTCATTTCTTCTTTTTATGAAATAATGTGCTTTACTTTCAAAGATTAATAGAGTAATTTCATAAAAAATTTAAAATAGAGAAAAGTTACCTTTAAAAATACAAGTCACTTTATAATCCCACCCAATCAGAGACAGCCACAGGTAAAATCCTAGTATATTTCCATCAAGTCTATTATTTATGCATATATGTAATCTTCTTCTTCAGTCACTATGTCGTGTCCAAATCTTTGCAAGCCATGGACTGAAATACACCAGGCTCCCTTCCTTCACTCTCTCTTTCGGAGTTTCATACTATCTAACCATCTCATCCTTTTATGCATATATTTATATATGTACATAAACTATTAGTCATAGTTGGATGTACGCTATATATAATTTTATATTCAGCCACAGGACTGGAAAAGGTCAGTTTTCATTCCAATTCCAAAGAAAGACAATGCCAAAGAATGCTCAAACTACCGCACAATTGCACTCATCTCACATGCTAATAAAGTAATGTTAAAAATTCTCCAAGCCAGGCTTCAGCAATACGTGAACCATGAACTTCCTGATGTTCAAGCTGGTTTTAGAAAAGGCAGAGGAACCAGAGATCAAATTGCCAACATCTGCTGGATCATCGAAAAAGCAAGAGAGTTCCAGAAAAACATCTATTTCTGCTTTATTGACTATGCCAAAGCCTTTGACTGTGTGGATCACACTAAACTATGGAAAATTCTGAAAGAGATGGGAATACCAGACCACCTAACCTGCCTCTTGAGAAATCTGTATGCAGGTCAGGAAGCAACAGTTAGAACTGGACATGCAGCAACACACTGGTTCCAAATAGGAAAAGGAGTACGTCAAGGCTGTATATTGTCACCCTGCTTATTTAACTTTTATGCAGAGTACATCATGAGAAACACTGGACTGGAAGAAACACAAGCTGGAATCAAGATTGCCGGGAGAAATATCAATAACCTCAGATATGCAGATGACACCACCCTTATGGCAGAAAGTGAAGAGGAACTAAAAAGCCCCTTGATGAAAGTGAAAGAGGAGAGTGAAGAAGTTGGCTTAAAGCTCAACATTCAGAAAACGAAGATCATGGCATCTGGTCCCATCACTTCATGGCAAATAGATGGGGAAACAATGGAAACAGTGTCAGACTTAATTTTTGGAGGCTCCAAAATCATTGCAGATGGTGATTGCAGCCATGAAATTAAAAGACGCTTACTCCTTGGAAGAAAAGTTATGACCAACCCAGATAGCATATTGAAGAGCAGAGATATTACTATGCTGACTAAGGTCTGTCTAGTCAAGGCTATGGTTTTTCCTGTGGTCATGTATGGATGTGAGAGTTGGACTGTGAAGAAGGCTGAGCGCCGAAGAGTTGATGCTTTTGAACTGTGGTGTTGGAGAAGACTCTTGAGACAAGACCCTTGGACTGCAAGGAGATCCAACCAGTCCATTCTGAAGGAGATTAACCCTGGGATTTCTTTGGAGGGAATGATGCTGAAGCTGAAACTCCAGTACTTTGGCCACCTCATAAGAAGAGTTGACTCATTGGAAAAGACTCTCATGCTGGGAGGGATTGGGGGCAGGAGGAGAAGGGGATGACAGAGGATGGCATCACAGACTCGATGGATGTGAGTCTGAGTGAACTCCGGGAGTTGGTGATGGACAGGGAGGCCTGGTGTGCTGCGATTCATGGGGTCGCAAAGAGTCAGACACGACTGAGAGACTGAACTGAACTGAACTGAACTGAATATTTATCCAACAGTATATCTTGTGTATTTTTTCATGTATTCAGAATTTATTAAGTTCCACTGTTATTCATTACTCCTCATTCTTTGTCTTCTTATACTTAAGTTCTAAATTTTTAAATCAGTCTCTAAGTAGCTTGCTTTATTGAGATTTAGAATCATTTTTGTATTTCAAAAATACCGATGCAAAGTACTGACTCACTGGAAAAGACCCTAGTGCTGGGAAAGATTGAAGGTGGGAGGGGAAGGGGATGACAGAGGATGAGATGATTGGATGGCATCACCGAGTCGATGGACATGAGTTTGAGTGAGCTCCAAGAGTTGGTGATGGACAGGGAAGCCTGCTGTACTGCAGTCCATGGGGTCACAAAGAGTCAGACGTGACTAAGTGACTGAACTGAACTGAACAGCATGTTAATTTGATACCTTTATATATTGTAATATGATTGCTATTTAGCAAAAAATAACATTTCTACTGTTATATAAATATAATTGATTTATAATTGTTGGAAAAATTAAGCTCCAATTAACAAATGTGGTGATTATTATACAATATAATATTGTTGTCTATGTACACTATACTGTGCATTGTGTCTCTAGAACTTATTTACTAATCACTGCAAATTTGTATCCTTAAAGAATATCAGTCCTTTCTCTCCATCTCCTATTCTCTGGTAATCATCATTTTACTCTGGCTTCATGAGTATGGCTTTTTAAAAATTTCAGGTATAAGTGATATCATATCATACTTGTCTTTCTTATCTCTGATTACATCTGACTTATCCCACTTAGCATAATGGTCTCAAGGTCCAAAACATCCATTCTTTATCATTGCATATACCAACTTGAAAAGCAAAAATATTTTTGATTTTGTGAATTTTTTACATTTTATTCTCCAATATTACCTCTTGTGTCCATTTTTGGGAAAACATCTCAGTGATATTTATTCTTTCTAATTCTCATCCTAACTATGTACAGTATTTTTACTAGAATATATTTTTCTCAACCTAAGTATTTCATAGCTTCAGAATGAGAAGATGGCACAATAAATGATAAATTGTTTATATATGACTTCTTTCTCTTAAGAGACAATTATCCTTCCTTCAAAATCTTAAACCTTTATCAGTCAAACCATGATTATTCAAATGTTGTGAATAAGCAGTTCCAGAGTTAAGTAGTTTTGAAAATCTTTTATCTCATAATAGGTGATATATATGCATAGTGGCATAGTGTGTATATATCTGGCCTGTGTCTAGGTTATCTATGTGTCTATGTTATTGATCTTCCACATTCTCCCAGGACTGACCTAAATTCCAGCAGGGGTCATGGTGGGTACTTGAATAAGAGTAACTCCATTCCCTTGGAAGACTTTATTCAAAGGCAAGTAGTACTATTAAAACAGGAAGACAAGTATTAATAGGCCACCAACTATATGAAAGGAAATTTTATAGTTAAGGACATTAATAATTGCTCTATTTAACAACAAAAAGTGTTGAAACTTTGGAGAACTCTCATTTGTATCCTGTGGCTTGAGTATGTAAAAGATTATTTTGTTTAAAATTTCTATATATTATCTCTTGTTTTACATTTTTAGTCTGTATATTTATATACTTATTTTCTATTCAAATTCTATTTGTTTTTATTTATATTGTATATGCTGTGCCGTTCTAAGTTGCTTCAGTCGTGTCTATCTCTGCGATCCTATGGACTGCAGCCTTCCAGGCTCCTCTGTCCATGGGATTCTCCTGGCAAGAATACTGGAGTGGATTGCTGTGTGCCCTCCTCCAGGGGGTCTTCCAGACCCAGGGATCAAATCCACATCTCTTACATCTACTGCCTTGGCCAACAGGTTCTTTATCACTGAGCCACCTGGGAAGTCACTATATTATAGATAGATAGATATAGATAGGCATAGACACAGATATATTATATAGATAGATATGCTTCATATATATCTGCTAACCTAATTAAACATTCATAAGATAATGAAAGACCTTTGAAGTTAGCTAATATATATTTCCCAGCTCACTTCAAGTTTCAGCTGTCTGTAATAGTTTCAAACAGCATTGATCTCTCCCTTCCCTAGCTAATTCTGGAATTTATTGTCTGTTTCAAATATTTTAATGTTGTTTTATTATATTCAGTTAAGCATTTTGTTTTACATAAAACAAAAAATCACTCCCTTCTTTTTAATGTGCAGGCTTATTAATCTTTTTAATAAGATTAATCTTATTAACTAATCTTTAATAACCTTTTTAATGAGATTTAATTAAACCCTTTTGGATTTTCCAAAAAAAAAAATAATAATGCTATAAATGATAGAGTCCAGGGCCAGTACTGGAAATTTATTTGAAATGCGCTCTATCTGTAATGACAAAAAATAAGAACATAGCATTTTTATCATTTTAACTAAAACACAGTGACCAAAAACTACATTAAAATCCTTTCTTATTGAAAAGGGTCCTAAGATGGCAGAGGAATAGGACGGGGAGACCACTTTCTCCCCTACAAATTCATCAAAAGAACATGTAAAGGCTGAGTAAATTCAACAGAACAACTTCTGAATGCTAGCAGAGGACATCAGCCACCCAGAAAAGCAGCCCATTGTCTTCAAAAGGAGGTAGGAAAAGATATAAAAGACAAAAAATAAAAGAGACAAAAGAGGTAGGGATAGAGCTCTGTCCCGGAAAGGGGGTCTTAAAAAGAGAGAAGTATCCAAACACCAGTAAACACTCTCACGGTGGTGAGTTGGAAGCACAGAGGGCAACATAACAGGGAGGAAAAATAAATAAATAATTAAAACTCACAGATTACGAACCCAACAGTAACTCACCCAGCGGAGAAGCAGCGCAGACACCTGCACCCGCCACTAGCAAGAGGGGGCTGGGCAGGGAGGTTCGGGCTGCATTGCTTAGAGTAGGGTCCGCCTGAATGCCCCGAGGGCAATCTGAGCAAACTAACTTGGGCTAGCAAACCAGACTGAGGGATAGCTACCACGTGAAAAGCCCTAACCTAAGACACTGCCAGGGCTGCACACAGAACAAAGGTCTGAACAGAACTAGCCGGCTACAGACCATCCCCCTCCAGTGACAGGCAGCGAGAGCCAGAAGGGGGCAATCGCAGCCCCAGAGAGACATTATCTACCAACCTGCAAGCAGGCTTCTTTGCTAACTAAGACTTCTTGGGGTTCTGGACATCCGCCTGAGAAGGTGCGCCAGTTGTACACCCAGAAAACCGAGCAGCAGGGACAGGGGAGGAGATAAGTCACAGCAAAGGTGCTCGCCAAACACCTCATCACCCAAGCTGCTCAGACCTAGGAAGGGTACAAAACACAGGTCCAACCGAGTCTGCACCTCTGAGGACTAACCGAGTGCATGAACCTGAGCGGCTTAGACCTGGGAGGTGTATGCAGCCCAGGGCCAGCCTCAGACGGTTCCCAGCAGAGCAACCTAGAGCCTCAGCAGTGTGGGCAGGGAGGGCACAGGTGACATGAGCAGGGGCAGGCCCAGTGTGACTGAGACACTGCAAGCACACGCCAGTGTTACTGTTTTTAGCATCGCTCCCTCCCCACAGCGCGACTGAACAAGTGAGCCTAAAAAATGTCCACCACCGCCCCCTCGTGTCAGGGAAGAAATCAGACACTGACGAGACCAGCAAACAGAAGAAGCTAAAAAAGAGGGAACCGCCTTGGGAGTGATAGATGCAATAGATTAAAACCCTGTAGTTAGTACTGACTACATAGGAAGGGGCCTATGGATCTTGAGAAATATAAGCCGGACCAAGGAACTATCTAAAAATGAACTGACCCCACACTGCCCAAAACAACACCAGAGAAAGTTCTAGATATATTTTTACTATTTTCATGATCATTCGTTTTTTTTTTAATTTTTTTGAAATTTTTAAGTTCTCTATTACTCCATTAATTTTCATTTTTATAACTTACTATTACTTTGCAAAAAAAGACCCTATTTTTTAAAGCAAACTTCATATATATATATATATATATATATATATATATATATAACATTTTTGAGACTTTGGTTTTTTTCTACTTTTCTTTAATATTGTATTTTTTAAAATCCAACCTCTACCCTAGATTTTTAATCTTTGCTTTTTGGTATTTGTTATCAATTTTTTACATTTAAGAACCCAATATTCAGTACCCATTTTTACTTGGGACCGAGATTACTTGCTTGACTTGCTATCTCCCCCTTTGGACTGTCCTTTTTCTCCACCAGGTCACCTCTGTCTCCTCCCTCCCCCTTCTCATCTCTACCCAACTCTGTGAATCTCTGTGTGTTCCAGATGGTGGAGAACACTTAGGGAACTGATTACTGGCTGGATCTGTCTCTCTCCTGTTGATTCCCCCCTTTCATCCTCCTGGCCACCTTTGTCTCCTTCCTCTCTCTTCTCTTCTCTGTATAACTCTGTGAACATCTCTGAGGGGTCCAGACTGTGGAGCGCACATAAGGAAGTCATTACTGCCTAGCTACTCTCTCCTCTTTGGATTCCACCTCATCTCATTCAAGTCACCTCTAACTCCCTCCTCCCTCTTCTCTTCTCCATGCAACTCTGTGAACCTCTCTGGGTGTCTCTCACTGTGGAGAAACTTTTCATCTTTAACCTAGATATTTTATCAATGCTGCTGCATCGAATGAGAAGCCTTGAGACTACAAAAAAATAAGACTGAAAACCAGAAGCAGGAGGCTTAAGTTCAAATCCTGAGAACACCAGAGAACTGACTCCAGGGAACATTAATCAACAGGAGCTCATCAAACGCCTCCAACAATGAAACCAATGACCACCTACAATGAAACCAAGCACCACCCAAGGGCCAACAAGTTCCAGAGCAAGACATATCATGTAACTTCTCCAGCAACACAGTAACACAGCCCTGAGCTTCAAAATACAGGCTGCCCAAAGTCACTCCAAACCCATTGACATCTCATAACTCATTACTGGACACTTCATTGCACTCCACAGAGAAGAAATCCAGCCCCACCCACCAGAACACCCACACAAGCTTCCCTAACCAAGAAACCTTGACAAGCCACCCATACAACCCCACCCACAGTGAGGAAACTCCACAATAAAGAGAACTCCACAAACTGCCAGAATACAGAAAAGCCAAACCAAACTCAGCAATAAAAACAAGAAGAGACAGAGGAATACCCAGCAGGTAAAGGAACAGGATAAATGCCCACCAAATCAAACAAAAGAGGAAGAGATAGGGAATCTACCTGATAAAGAATTTCAAATAATCATAGTGAAAATGATCCAAAACCTTGAAATCAAAATGGAATCACAGATAAATAGCCTGGAGACAAGGATTGAAAAGATGCAAGAAAGGTTTAACAAGGACCTAGAAGAAATAAAAAAGAGTCAATATATAATGAATAATGCAATAAATGAGATCAAAAACACTCTGGAGGGAACAAATAGAATAATGGAGGCAGAAGATAGGATTAGTGAAGTAGAAGATGGGATGATAGAAATAAATGAATCAGAAAGGAAAAAAGGAATTAAAAGAAATGAGGACAATCTCAGAGACCTCCAGGACAATATTAAACGTCCCAACACTCGAATCATTGAAGCCCCAGAAGAAGAAGACAAAAAGAAAGACCATGAGAAAACACTTGAGAAGATAATAGTTGAAAACTTCCTTAAAATGGGGAAGGAAATAATCACCCAAGTCCAAGAAATCCAGAGAGTCCCAAACAGGATAAACCTAAGGTGAAATACCCCAAAACACATATTAATCAAATTGACAAAGATCAAACACAAAGAAAAAAATTTAAAAACAACAAGGGAAAAACAACAAATAACACACAAGGGGATTCCCATAAGGATAACAGCTGATCTTTCCATAGAAACTCTTCAGTCCAGGAGGGACTGGCAGGACATACTTAAAGTGATGAAAGAAAATAACCTACAGCCCAGATTACTGTACCCAGCAGGGATCTCATTCAAATATGAAGGAAAAATCAAAAGCTTTACAGACAAGCAAAAGCTGAGAGAATTCAGCACCACCAAACCAGCTCTCCAACAAATGTTAAAGATCTTCTCTAGACAGTGAGAGAGTCATTTCCTAGGCAGGTTGATAAGAAGTCTAGGGGTCCCCAAGGAAAGAAGGGTCTGGAATTCTCAAGGAGGAAGAAAGGACAAACTTTTTTTTTCCTTCTCTACATTCCTTAGGATTATATGACAACAATGTATTCTGCCTGAGGACAGTCTCTGGATTAAACCTTCTGGCTAATTCTGTACATTATGGGAGTAGATCTGCTCTTTACAAGGATTATATAACAACAATGTATTCTGCCTGAGGACAGTCTCTGGATTAAACTTTCTGGCTAATTCTGTTATCTTAAAATGTAAATTATGGGAGTAGGTCTGGTGAGGCCTTTACAACCTCCAGACATTCTTTGCATTCATTGGAGAGTATATAAACTCATTGCTAACACTACCAAGCGGGCACTCTTTCTGCCCCCTTCTGATGCCTATGTCAGAAGCTTTCTCTATCTCCTTTATACTTTAATAAAACTTCATTACACAAAAGCTCTGAGCGATCAAGCCTCACCTCTGGCCCAGGATTGAATTCTTCTCCTCTGGGGGGCCAAGAATCCTGGCATTGTGATTCAACAACAACCTTTCATCTTGGGAGCTCATCCGGGATCCTTCAAGACAAGGTAAGGACGCTTGGAGCTCTAGTTCTTTGTTCTCTTAGGGAACACGTTTTCTGCTATGCTTTACTAACTCTACAGTGTGCTTGTGTGAATTAATGACATGCCCTGCGTGAAGCAAGTAAGGAGCCCTGCTCTGCGGTTCCACGGTGGTCTCATATGACTTATGGCAGAAACCTGTCAGGGGTTTATACTAACCTGCCAATGCCAAGAGGCACACAATGACTTCTTTGGGAACCGGCAAAGCATGTGGACTGAACTCTCCTTTCTCAGTCCAACTTTTTGGTCTCTTTGACCATTTCATAACTCCTTGGGAATTAGAAGTACTAACCTAATCTATTGGATCTTAGACTTTCAAGGGACTTGTGATCTATACTGTTACTGTGTACTGTGGCTTAGGTCCCAAACTTGGATTGGTAATCAAGAAAGCGCCTAGCCTTGCCAGGAATCAGAAGTTCAGAAACTAGATGGAGCTCTAGCTCCAAGAGCATCTCTGAGGTTAAAGGTTACTCAGATTGGGACTGAAATGGGTTTTTTCCTTTGGTAATGCTGGTTCTTAGTGGACCAGAGGAGGCTCTCATACTGGTGTGGTGATACTTGAAAAGAACATCTCAGCTTTATGTTCATATTGGTCTTACTGTGGTCAGGAATATACTCAGGGTCGTGCACAGGCACTCAGGTGACAAATGTTTCCCCCAGCGGCCTTAGCTTGGGAGGCATTCTGGAAGGTTACTCTTCACCCCAGGTAACATCAGAGGCAAGCAAAGTTAAAGGTGAAGAGCTGGACATCAGGTAGAGATGCTATCAGGTCTACCTCTGGTACATCCCCACCCCATCTCGGTGATAGAACCAGGAGGGTCAAGATGGTGCCTGCATCAGTAAGGGACAGACAAGTCCAACCAGGAAGGAAAAGCTTTCGGTGTAAAGTCTGTCTACACCCCCATCTAGAGCAGGGAGGGACGCCTCCAGTAGAAAAATGGCCCTGGTCGCTTTTTTTCTCTCTTACAGATGGGAGCTAACAAATCCAGCCTCACTCCTTTGAACTGTATCCTGAAAAAC
Organism: Capra ibex; assembly: GCA_006410555.1. NCBI lineage: Eukaryota > Metazoa > Chordata > Mammalia > Artiodactyla > Bovidae > Capra > Capra ibex. The sequence continues at coordinate 1,044 of SJYO01041216.1, read as the reverse complement.
TGGGATAGATTTGATCCCCAGGGCTTAAAGAAGACTCACCTGGTCTTCCTATGTGATACTGCATGGCCATGGTATCCATTGGAGGATAGTGAATGGTGGCCGGTTGGAGGGTCTCTTAAGTATAATACTGTTTTACAATTAGACCGGTTCTGTAAGGAACAAGGGAAGTGGGTAGAAGTAGCATATGTGTTGCCCTTTTTCTCTCTGCGAAATATGCCAAACTTATGTCCTAAGGGTATAGATTTGGGTGTGAAACCTTCAGCTCCCTCCTGTCCTCCTACTTTGCCCTTGTACCTGGGGCTCCAAGCTGAGCAAACTGAAAACCAGAGAACCCCCCCCCCTTAGAAGGGTTGCCTTTGTCTCAGTGGAAATCCAAACTGAGATTCAAACTGCCAACATGGAGGTCCAAACAACTCCTGTCTCAGTACGACCTCAGACTACTCTGGTTTCAGTAGAAACTCAGACCATTGAAGTAAGAGATGAGATGGAGGACAAGAGACAAAGAGAAAAAGAAAAACATGTTTCTCCAGTCTATCCCTGGGATCATATGTGCAGAGCAGCCAGAGAGACTGAGGAACAGCCATGTAAGCTGTTGCCTCTTCATGAAACACCCACCGGGAGAAATAATCAGTCTATGAGAGTTAATAAGCCTTTTTCTTATCAAGAAATACAAAGAATCAAGGAGTATCTGGGAGACTATTTAAAAGACCCCCAAAAATATATTAGAGCTTTTAAAGGTGTTACTCTGCTTTATGGCCTTACTTGGAAGGATGTGATGTATATATTGGGTGGTCCCAACTATAGAACCAGACTGGGACTACAACACAGCTAAAGGAAGATGGGATCACAGTCATTTTGTCAGATGCATTCTTGAAGGACTCAGGCGCATTCTAATCCTTTAAACTATAGCAAATTGGCAGACATAGAACAGGAGGAGAAGGAAGCTCCAGGTAAATTCCTAGATAGACTAAGAGAAGCCCTTCGCAGATTGACCGAGATTGATCCCAAAAGTGAAGAAGGAAAAGTGATCTTAAAAGATAGATT
>SJYO01041205.1:0-10000 GCA_006410555.1 Capra ibex | reverse complement strand
GTCTAGTTTTGATGTCACTCCATACTGAAGTGTGTCCAGTCTTACCGGTAGTAATTTTTCAGATGTTTATTATTTACGACCTCTCCCATACCTCTTTTCCCATGGAAGGAAGTGATAACCACTGTTATATTTGACCACGTCAATACATTTTGTTACACCTCCAAGGAATTTTTTGTCTTTTTCTCAAGGGTACACTAGATTGTTGAGGTGAGGATTCATATATAGGTCTTTTCTGTTTTTAGGATTAAGTTTTTCTATGTACATGGGGTCACAAGTGTCTTCTTCATGAATTTTATCGGTTCTATACAGGTACCTGTCTACTTACCTATTACTTCTGTACCCCATATGTGTGTGTACGTGTGTGTGTTACCCTATAAGTCAAGTCAAGTCAAGTCTGCTGAGAGTCAGTACAGGCTGAGAAACGCTGGGGTACTTGACGTCGTGCGGTCCGGAGGGATAGGTAGTGGTTGAGGGCCTCAAGTGAGTCTGAGTGTAGGTAGCTCAGTCACTACGGTAGGTCGGTATAGTAGGAGACAGCAGGGGAAGAGGACGGGGGTTAGGGAGGGTCGTAGTCTCAGAAAAGGTTACTCAGTTGAGAAGCGTACTCCACCGGTTTCATGACCTCAAAGTCGAAGTCATAGTAAGGAAGGTTTCTTTAGGGTCCCGACTAGAGGAAGTCTTACCTGACCAACCTAGAGGAACATCAGGTTCCCTGAGAGTTCTCAGAAGAGGTTGTGTCGTCAAGTTTTCGTAGTTAAGAAGTCCCGAGTCGAAAGAAGTGTCAGGTTGATAGTGTAGGTATGTAATGGTGACCTGTTTGGTATCGGAACTGATCTACCTGGAAACAACCGTTTCATTACAGAGACGAAAACTTATACGATAGATCCAACCAGTATTGAAAAGAAGGTTCCTCATTCGCAGAAAATTAAAGTACCGACGTTAATGATAGACGTCACTAAAACCTCTGGGGGTTTTTTACTGTGACAAAGGTGACAAAGGGATAGATAAAGGGTACTTCACTACCCTAGTCTACGGTACTAGAAGTAAAAGACTTACAACTCGAAATTCGGTTGAAAAAGTGAGAGGTGATTGTGAAAGTAGTTCTCCGAAAAATGAAGAAGAAGTGAAAGACGGTATTTCCACCACAGTAGACGTATAGACTCCAATAACTATAAAGAGGGACGTTAGAACTAAGATCGAACACGAAGTAGGTCAAACCGTAAAACGAACTACATGAGACGTATATTCAATTTATTCATCCCGCTGTCATATGTCGAAACTACATGAGGAAAGGGTCAAAGCTTAGTCAGATAATACACAGGGTAAGATTCAAAACGAAGAGTTGGACGTAAGTCTAAAGGTCCTGCGTAAATTCCACCGAAACATAAAGGTCGAGAATCTCTTAAAAGGTGTAAATCAACACTAGGAGTGTCAGTTTTCGAAACCACGTCAATTATTTTGTCCACAAAAAGACCTTAAGAGAACGAAAAAAACACTAGGTTGACTACAACCGTTAAACTACAGACCAAGGAGACGGAAAAGATTTATATAGAACTTGTAGACCTTCAAGAGTTAAGTACCTGACAACTTCGGACCGAATCTCTTAAAACTCGTAATGAAAAGATCACACACTATACTTACGTTAACACACCATCAAACTTGTAAGAAACCGTAACGGGAAGAAACCCTAACCTTACTTTTGACTGAAAAAGGTCAGAACACCGGTGACGACTCAAAAGGTTTAAACGACCGTATCACTCACTTCGTGAAAGTGTGAAAGTAGAAAATCCTAAACTTTATCCAGTCGACCTCAAGCTAGTGGATGTGATCGAATCAAGCATCACTACAAAGGATTCCGGGTGAACTGAAGTGTAAGGTGCTACAGACCCAGATCCACTCACTAGTGTGGTAACACTAATAGACCCAGCACTTCTAGAAAAAACATGACGAAACACATAAGAACGGTGGAGAAGAATTATAGAAGACGAAGACAATCTAGGTATGGTAAAGACAGGAAATAACTCGGTTAGAAACTTACTTTACAAGGGAACCATAGAGATTAAAAGAAATTCGCTAGAGATCAGAAAGGGTAAGATAAAAAAAGGAAATAAAGAAACGTAACTAGTGACTCTTTCCGAATAGAAAAGAACGATAAAAAACCTAGAGACGTAAGTATACACATATAGAAAGGAAAAGAGGAAACGGAAAACGAAGAGAAAAGAGTCGAAACATTCCGGAGGAGTCTGTTGCTAAAATAAAACGGAAAAACGTAAAGAAAAAGAACCCCTACCAACACTAGTGACGGAGGACATATTACGGTGTTTGGGGGTAGGTACCAAGAAGTCCTTGAGACATTCTAGATTACGGTATTTAAATAAACAGTAAAGGTGACATATTAGTATTCCTCAAACTAAATCCAGTATGGACTTACCAGATCACCAGAAGGGATGAAAGAAGTTAAATTCACACTTAAAAGGTTATTCTTTTCTTTGGTCCCTTCCCTATTTAATCTTTAGACCATCATTATTTATGTATGATGATATACGTTTTATCTATTTTTACTATATAACATATCTTGTCCCTTGATATACATTATAGAACGTTATTGGATACTATTTATTAGATTTTTTATATATATACGTACGTATATGTGTGTATATATTTTTATATATAAATATATGTTAAAATGTGTATTTTTATATATTTTGACTCGGTGAAACGATACGTTAACTTTGTGACACTTAGTTGATCCGAAGTTAAAATTTTTTATTTGTTTATGTATGTTATAAACTTTGGACCGAGACGTGGAAAGAACCGTTTACCCTATTCGAGGGTCACGGAGTCAAAAATTTAGACAGTCCATTCCTATTGTAGTCTTCACACTCTTAATTCGTCATTTACTATCCTATTCCCCGATTTTTATATAATTACTAAGGTGTTTGCAATCCTTAATAGTTATGTGTACATTGAAGAGTCCCTGAGAGTGTTCGTGATGTCTTTGTCTTTATCCTCTATATCCGGGACAGGATTTTCTCTCCTTTTTTTATCAGATCTCACACCCCTTCCGACTCTTTTCAGGTCTCCAGACCCACAATTTAATTCTTTTATGGTCACACATGTTCCGCCACCAGTCCTTTCCTGTACCACCCTCCCCTCAATCTTTAGTTTCGTGTTTTACAATCAGACAGAAAAACGAGAACCACCTTTTATAATCTATTTAAAGAAATATGTAAAGGGGTTTTAAGGATAACATAAAAAACAAAAACAAATATGCGAAATGATAAATATACATATATTTGTTGAATCAAATGTAACATTGTTCTTTATATTTCTTTTAGTGGTTCCTGGTACTTGTGTATTCGTCTTTAATTTCTCATTTCAGTGAGGTCTTCCAAAATCAGAAAAATGAATTCGTCTTTATTATGGGTTTTCGGTCACGGGACTAGGAATACTCATTATTGTCAAGGATCACTGACTCGAAAGGGTTCTTGGTCTGTACCTGTGTCTGTAATAGAGTAGGTCAATGTAGAAGTGTTGTTTAGACACACCGTTATTAAGGGTCTGGACCAAATTTCTACTCCTGTAACTTCGAACCTTCGGTCCACTGTAGTTGTTCCGGGGGTGTCAGTATACTCCGTCTCATCCTTATTTTGGTACCCAGTACAACTGTGACCGGATGTGAGAATTTGTAAGGTTGGGACAGACGGAGGACTTACCAAAGGACCCCTGTAAACGCGTAACGTTCAAGAGAGGTCTAAGAGAGAGAAACTAATTGGCGTTGACATGGAACCTCTGTTTCCGTGTATTTCATCTTACATGTACCTGTGTTTCGAATCGTGATAAAACATTCGAACGAGAGACCTCACACATGGATCTTGTACAAGTTCCTTCCTGTCTTTGGTTTTCTTGTCTTGGTTTTGTACGACTACAGTTCCCTACAAATCAGAAACGAAACTGCACGAAGGTTTATAATAACCGTCTCGGTTCTTAGTAGATTGCAATAAATAAATGTAGATTGCAAAAATAAATAAATAAATAGATTGCAATAAATAAATTAGTAGATTGCAATAAATAAATAAATAAAATACATGTGTTCGTATATTCAAAAAGGACAATTCTTCGTAATTTATATTACGTTCCACACAAAGATTTCAAAACGTAGGTTCCTATACTTTCCTGAAATGTCTTACGGGTAATAAAGATGATTAATTAGAGTGTACCGGTAAAGTCTCTACCTATGGTAGTTTTGTATTTTTAACCCTTAGATTCGAGTAAATAAAAGATGACATTGGTGTTCAGTATTTAGATTATCGATCTCCTTTAGAAATTGATACCTTTGGTTTACACGATTTTTCAAGAATGGTAAAAAGGACTTTCCCTATAGAAACTTTTTTTTTAAAAAAAATTAACACCATTTTATGTGTATTTTAAATGATCTAATTGGTAAAATTCACGTGTTAAGTCACCACAATTTATGTAATTGTAACAACATGTCGGTAGTGGTCGTGGTCGGTGTCTAGAGGAAAGTAGAACTTCTTAACTTTGAGGTGGGTAATTTGTTGTTGAGGGGAGGGGGTCGTCGAGGACCGTGGGTGGTAAGATACAGGACACAGGTACTTAAATGATGAAATCCATGGAGGACAATCATCTTAGTGTCTCATAAACAGGAAACATTGACCGAGTAAAGTGAATCGAATTAAAAGAGTTCCAAGTAGATACGACATCGTACACAATTTAAAAAGAAGAAAAAATTCCGACTTATTATAAGATGACATACATATGCGTGGTGTAAAACAAACAACTAAGTAGACAGTTACCTGGGAACCCACGTAGATGGAAAAACGACAACTCTTATTACGACGATATTGTAAGTACAAAGTCATAGAGAAATTCTCGAAAGAAGGTTAAGAAACCCCAAATATGAGATTTCGTCTTAACGATGCAGTATACTACTAAGATAGAAATTGAAAAGTCTCGTTGGTTGTCCAACTAAAGGTATCACCGATGTGATAAAATGTGAGAATAGTCGTTACTTATTCCTAAGATTAAAAAGATGTAGGAACGGTTATGAATATTAAAAGAAAAAAAGAGAGAGAAAAGCAACTATCGTCTGTAGAATTCCACACATTCCACCGTAAAGTGATCTCAGACTTTTCTTATAGAATAAAAAATTTCATGAATCTCATTAACGTCCATAAAATCTCCGGTGTCTATCCATCGTTGTCGATATGTGTTCAGGTGTAAGCGGAAGGGAAACCCACGGTGCGACATGTACGACGAATTATTTGTCCGTAAAGTCCTGTATAATGTGGGTGTAAGGTCCTTCGCGGAAACAGACCGAGGAAGACAGAGTAGAGGAGAGACAAAGAGTAGAGTTCTCCCATAAAATGAATCGAAGAAAGCTACCCGTCTACTAATGATTCATATATTTATTTTTGAGTTAAAAAAATTTTTTTTAGTCGTTCAGATAGTTTCGTCTCCCGTCCTACTATCTACTCCTGTGTCCTAGATCCGACGGGAACCGATATATGGACCTCCTATCATTAAAGAGTCATTTATAGTGTCTTAATACAACTCACTTACTTGGTGTTCCTTACTGTCCTCATAGATGACACGTATTTTAGGTCAGAGATTTTGAGAGGGACTTTTAATATGATGAAATACTTCTTCTTCTTTTCTGTTGTCTTAGTCTCGGGTCCTTCTCTACCGGTTGGGTTGTGAGGTGGCAGTGTCGTCCGTGTATACCCAGGTGTACTTCTTGACGTGTGAGTGCCTGGATAGAACAGGAGTGTTGTCTAGCTCCTCCACTATGGTAATAGACGGAACATTCTGTCTCTTTTGGTTCCATGTGTCTCTGTCTTAAGACTCAGGGGACGAGAAGGAATAAGACATAACGGAGGGACCACTTTTAACAAGTAAGTACTGAGTTAACAATTTCAGAGGGGTTTCGTAGATACATAGGATATTAAGAGTTTCGGGGTGTCAAAGTGTCTTTCACGAGGTTTCTGTATTAGTGGAAACTTTTTTTTTACAGGAGCAAAGGATGTCGTTTTAACGTAGACATTCTGTGATTAATCATTTTAAGTACAAAGGGATATCCTTGGAGAGGTCGTGATTTGTTTAGTAAATAAGAAGACAAGAGTCTTAATACACTAATAGTCACCTATTTTAACACCTTTGACTCCTTCAGACTTAGTTCTTTAGATAGAGTCATTCAATAATTTAGTGTACGTGTGTTTTGATTGTCTCCTTGTTTTTTGTGTTTTGGACGATGGGTTACTTTCACAGAAAACTTTTATGGACGATGATTTTTATACGAGATAACCCCTTTTTTCCTAGTTCAGCAAGTGAATTGAACTTTTTTTTTTTTAGTTTTCGTGAATTTGAATCTGTGGAATATTTTTCTTGTACACTCTCACGAGACGACACGTATGGACTTCACGTTGACTGTAAAAGAAGGAATTTAGCACTTCAGGCTATGCGTAACAGTTCTACAGTAGTTATATTTACACTGGAAGTCCAAGACTGTTAGATTTTTCCCGTCGTCACTCCCTTGAAAAAGGTCGAGGCCAAGAAGGGTGTTACGGTTAGACATTTCTCTGGGTCCCCCTACTTCTTAATTGTCCTACGTGTTTTGAGTCCTCTTGGGACTAACAACTTCTACTTAAAATTTTCCGGGACGACTGTAAAACCTGGTCTATTAAGTAACAACTCCCAGTCCTCGGACAGGACATGTAACATCCTACTAATTGTCATCGATACTTGTGTGATCTATGGGCGATCTACGTTGGGGGTTTTGATACCGTTGGTTTATACTGTCTTTAAGTGTTTACAGGGACTAACTCTGTTAGTAGTAGGGTTCTTATGAGTTATATTTGATATCACTGAAAGTACGGAAGATTTTTACAGTCCGTTGAAAAAGTCTAAAGGGATTTATTTACAAATTATACGACTTTTAATAAATGTATTATAGGTAATACACCGTACAATTTCCCCCTCTGTGCATAGACATACACCATACATACACACACACATATACATACATTGATTGTAAGTATTTATTTACTTCTTCTACTGAATTTTTCTTTATTGTACTGAAGTTACTTTTTGGTCGTCAGAGGATTCACCAGGTATTCTTCAGTCGAAAATTTAATCAAAATAAGGATGAGGGACCCATTAAACTGGAACTCTTAATGTACCCATAAAAATGTCTCTACAGCTGTTCCATTCAGTCTCCACAATATGTGTTTGTTCATGAGTGAAAGAGTCCCTATACAATAAATAAATTCTCCTTAATAAGAAACCATCTTTTTACTTTAGTGAAGGACTATAATTGATATAATTAATATAAGATAGAACTCTCCTTTGTAGAAGTTTACATTTTAAGTCCAGAGTCAGAACTTTCTATCTCCGGTTATCCGTTTTATATGTGTTACTCTAGTTGTTGTTGTGTTTCTTGCAAACGACAAATGTACCCTGGAAAGTAACCTCTTCCAGTTTTCCGTAAAATAGTGAAGTAATTATGAATGTTGACTTGGAACGTTTTTATGTACAGTTCTCAGTTAGATAAATAATTTTGGTTTCGTCTCTCTTTAATTTACGTGATTGTTATTCTAATTTCTTAGTCATGTTACATTCATTTTACGACCACCAACAAGCAAATCAGTGGTTCAACACAGACTGAGAACGCTGGGTGCCTGACATCGGGCGGTCCGAGGAGACAAGTACCCTAAGAGGTCCGTTCTTATGACCTCACCCAACGGTAAAGGAAGATCTATTTTACGACCACCCCTTATTTTAGAGTAAGTTTATATATACGTCTTTGACCGGAAAAAATGGTTACTTAAAAATTCACTTTCTTTCATAATCAACTAGTCAGTACAGGTTGAGAAACGTTAGGGTACCTGTCATCTAACGGTACGAGGAGACCAGGTACCTTAAGAGGTCCGTTCTCACCCCACGGTAAAGGATGAGGTCCCCTAGAAGGACTAGGTCCCTACCTTGGGTCCCGAGGACGGAACGTCCGTCTAAGAATGGTAGACTCGGTGGTCCCTTCGGGTTGATGTTTAAGCGACTTCCCTCAAAAGGTTCTCTACTAAAGTAGAAATAAATTTTAAACCTTAACTACTCCCACATACTATACGAACCTAGTAAACATTTAATCATTTCGAAATTTTGAGTACCGAAATTTTTCTATTGTTGATTTAGAAAGACTCGTTATATTAGTCTTACGAACCTTGAAAAGTACAAAAAACTAAGTTTATGTAGATTTCAAAGTTTAGTCGTACAGTTTAGTTAGTACCGTAAAGTTTTTTCTTAAATAGAAATATCTCTAATTTGTATTCTTTTCACCCAAATCGATTAACATAATAGAATATTTCTATTATGTTACTGGTATTCTGTAAAACGACAACAAGTCAGCGAGAAAACATTGACTGAGAAACACTGGGGTACCCGACGTCGTACGGTCGAAAGGGACAGGAAGTGATAGAGGACTATCACTCAAACGAGTTTGAGTACAGGTAACTTAACGACTACCGTGGGTTGGTAGAGTAGAAGACAGTAGGGGAAGAGGAGGACGGAAGTTAGAAAGAGTAGTAGTCCGAGAAAAGGTTACTTTACCGAGAAGTGTAGTCCACCGGTTTCATAACCTCGAAGTCGAAGTCGTAGTCGACTAAAGGAAATCCTACCTGACCAACCTTAGGTTCCCTGAGAGTTCTCAGAAGAGGTCGAGGGGTCAAGTTTTCTTAGTTAAGAAGTCACGGGTCGGTAGAAATACTGGGTTGAAAATGTAGACATGTACTGATGACCTTTTTGGTATCGAAACTAATATGTGTAGAGACGACCGTTTCATTACAGAGACGAAAAATTATACGACAGATCCAAACAGTATCGAAAAGAAGGTTCCTCGTTCGCTGAAGATTAAAGTACCGACGTCAGTGGTAGGTCTTACTAAACCCTCCGATTCTTTTATTTCGGATAGTGACAAAGGTAACAAAGAGGTAGATAAACGGTACTTCACTACCCTGGTTTACGGTACTAGAATCAAAAAACGTACAACTTAAAATTCGGTCGAAAAAGTGAGAGGAGAAAGTGAAAGTAGTTCTCCGAGAAATCAAGAAGAAACGAAAGACGGTAAGTCCACCATAGTAGACGAATAGACTCCAATGACTATAGAGAGAACCGTAGAACTAAGGTCGAACTCGAAGTAGGTCGGGTCGTAAAGTGTACGACATGAGACGTACATTCAACTTATTCGTCCCATTGTTATATGTCGGAATTTCATGAGGAAAGGATTAAAACTTGGTCAGACAACAAGGTACAGGCCAAGATTGACAACGAAGAACTAGACGTATGTCCGAAGAGTCCCGTAAAACATGGAATACAATTTGGGATTAAGTATATTATGTCTATCCGGTAAGAGACGGATGTCCGTCCAGTATCACACATATGTACACCGGGTACACAAGACACATGTCCGTCCGGAGTTTAGGACAAAATGACACGAAGAGTCTGTCATAAAACCTAAACCGAGGTCTGGTGGAGTTGTTACACTTATGTTTTATTTCGTTCATTATACTTAAAAAAGAAAGAGACACGTTTATTTTCAATACAAATGGGATATAACATCAGATTACTACACGTTATCGTAATATATATTTTTTACATATATGGAATTAAAGGTTATGAAATAACGATTTTCTTACGATTAGTAGACTCGTAAATATCCCATCTTTGTAATTTTTGGTGATTAGTGTCTAGTCTTATTATGTACATTATTATTACTTTACCAAACTTTATAACGTTCTTAATAGTTTTACACTGTCTCTGTACTTCACTCATTTACGATATCCTTTTTACTACGGTTACATGAACGGACTGTCGCAACGGTATTTACAGGTTAAACCCAAAAAAAAAAAAAATTTCGTAATAGACTCTTCGTGTCATTTTGTCCACACGGACATAAAATCACAAGAGTATGCATTTAGATGTGTGTAGT
>SJYO01041198.1:0-20000 GCA_006410555.1 Capra ibex | reverse complement strand
CCGTGTGTTCGGGAGGGTTCCTGTCGGCGGAGCCGGGCCCTCGATGGCCGCCGTCCCCCGCCATCTCAGTGGCTCCCGCGAAACGGGAAACCCGTCGTATTGGTTGCGCCCTTTGAGACTCCAGGGGAGGGTGACATCGCTTGATGTTTCCAGTGAGGTCTTACAAGGCGCCGGTCTATTGGTAGACCGAGGATAGGAGGCGGACGGAGGAGAGACATCTCTACCTGGCGCCCACAGTCGCTCCTCCTCCTTCTCCTGAAGGCGGACTCCGCCGCGTAACACATTTCGCGGACCGCCACGTTTCACGTGTTCGAAGTCTCAGACATATCCAAGTTTGGGGGTGAGACGGTGAAACGTCAACTAATGGACCGAATCCGACGTCCGACTAACACTTCAAATTTCCTCCTTTATGTACGTTTTACGAATAAGGTCAATTCTAGGGTTCCTACCGGTAAGGGAGAGAGAGTAGGAGTGATCTCTATTTCCAAACCCTCTAATCCCTTCTTCACCTAGTCTCCGACCTCTATACCGGTGGTTCATCACGGAGATTCAGTCTCCGACCTGTCCCCAAGTCAATCGTAAGTTCATGAATTCGTTGCACGAAACAACTTCCCTTTGTGGGTGTCGTCACTAAAATCACCACAGTATGTGATCGGTGTTCTGTAACGTTAAGTGGTGGTGAGACGGGTAGTGGAGTGGAGAGTTTCCTTGAAGGACTAAGTAAGGGTGAGGGTGGGACTTAAGAAGAGGGGGAAAGGTTCAACGGTGGAATAAAATAAAAAAATTGTCATCACTTGTGAGTGACCTACGGTTCCTGTTGAAGAGAATTGAATGCGGAACGGTCACGGATCGTGTCACGGTCGATCTCGTGTCCGACATATGTACACCGTTTGCTCCGGGACCCACCTTAGGGAACCTTTGTGGGTCCGAATTCCCATGTCTCCCCAATAGGAATTCCCAGATCTCTGTCCTAAGGTTATCATCGTGGGGTCCGTGACACCCCCTACCTCTCGTCACCGAAAATTTATCTCACGATAAGGTGAGGAGGAGTTTCGGGAGGTCGGGAGTTTAAGAGACCTTCCCCCCAACAGAGTGACACCGACTCCGAGGACGTCAGGTAATTCTTCTTTCGAAGAAAGGACCTCCAGTCTCCGGGACCGGTCGATTTTCCACTCAGTGACAGAGTCTCAACCCGTCGTCTCCACCACGATTTCACCACTACTTAATCAGGTTCTACCTTTCCCCTACAATGGACTCACTACTAGTCCTCCCATTTCGCCTTTCCACTCGGGAACTTCGACCCTGAGTCACCATCTTACAGACATGTAATTCGCAGGTTCAGGTTCACTTCAGCGAGTCAGCATAGGTTGAGAAACGCTGGGGTACCTGACATCGGATGGTCCGAGGAGGTAGGTACCCTAACAGGTCCGTTCTCATGACCTCACCTAACGGTAAAGGAAGAGGTCTCCTAGAAGGACTGGGTCCCTAGTTTGAACCCAGAGGACGTAACATCCGTCTGCGAAATGGTAGACTCGGTGTTCCCTTCAGGTCGAGGATTCGGGGTGTGAAGGGAGGGGGAGGGGGCTCAGTCCGTCGAAGAATCTCCTCCTTCACCTCACCTTTCGTAGGAAAGACCCCCTACAAACCCTCTGGACCAAAGGTTAAGACTGAACCAATGAACGACGTACTGGAACTCGTTCAGGAAAAGGAAGGACAAGAGTTGTGGTCTTCCTTCAATTCCCCCTTTCCCCGAGACGAACTCCGGGACACGGTTCATAAAACGACTACAATAAAGGTGTGTGAGAAAAGAGGTATCACGATATACCACTCGTAAATAGGGTAAAACGTCAACTCTTTTGACTCCGACCCACTATGCGTTAGCAGACGAAAGATTATATAGTACGGTAGAGATACATAAATACAATGGTTCCGTTAGTGCCATTGAGTTCGGTCAATAGACAGTCGGGAGACGGATTTAACCGAAGAATACGTGAGTCCAAGTCTAATACAGAGGGTCGACGGGGACTACGGTTGCACACAACGAAATGTCCGTCAACCAATGGACCCACCCAAAGAGAAAAGTAGAGGATACTGTGGGTGGATGGGGGTTGAGTCTAGAAAGGGACCGCATAGTCGTATTCTAGGGTACTCTCTTTCGTTCGTAGTGGACGTTCAACGTGGGGTCATAGGCAGGGAATAGGACTCTCACCCCCTAGACCGACGTCCTACGACATCACTCCTTCCCCTCGTCTCGACGGTCCCTGTCTTCCTCCCCGACGTCTTTTTCTGGTTCTCCTCTCTCTCCTACGGTTCCTGTTTAACCTGGTCGAGGTTTGACGGCGAGGGAGGGAAAGAGGGGGAGAGGAGTAGACCACGAGATCTTACATATTTCCCCGTCGTGGGTCGGGTAAAAGTCGTCCTCTCCCTCTCTAGGAGAGGAAGGTCCCTTCCCTTTTGGTGGGACTCGTCAGTTTAATGTGACGACACAACCCATTCTAACTAAATTAAGGACTCCTCCTTCCCCATTCTTTCTCCTCGTCCCCTTCTCCCGCGGAAAAACCATAACGACCACGACTCCACCATGAACTTCACTTTTCTCACGGTGGTTCCGACTAAGCTCTCGGTCTTCGAGAGAAGGAAACGATCCCGAATTTTCTCTGAACGGTGACCCGAAGACCTAGAATAAAGGTTAGGTTTAGGTTTTCGGTGTTGAGGTTCGGAAACCCCTTATTCAAGTACAGAAGGTCTCGACGGGGTCGTGGATACCTATACATAGGAGAGAGGAGGGGAAGGAAGGAGGAGAGGAAACGGATCTGAGACAAGACGGAGGAAGGGAGAACGACCCGAGTAGGTCAGAGACCGTAAGAACTAAAAGAAGAGGAAAAAGAAAAGGTAGGTGAGGGAGACAGTTGTTGTGAGAGGTAGGTAAACGAAGTAGGTCCTCTCCTCTTTTAAGTCGACCCTCCCCCACATTGACACATAAACTCTAAGAGGGGTGAACTCTAGAACGGAAATATTGGGGTATAACGGGAACAACGCAGTCTACTCTTATAAATCACGAACACTTATTATGTAAAAAAAACCGACTTATCACTAAACTTATATACAAACAACCTGACGTCTAATCTTGTTCCGTAAAAACCTTCATTATAATCTTCCATTCTACCAAACCCGTCCACACTTACCGGAAGACTGACGAGGTCTACGGTTCTTCTATCTTTCTGCTTCTGAGACACACACAACTCTTCCCCTAATAACTTTGGTAAGAGTAGGTCTCTCCCCCTTCTTAAGACGAACGAGAACAACAAAGAAAGAAAGAAAGAAATAAAAAGAACGACAAATAACTTGAGACTTGTTTTACTAGAAAAAACAGAGACTCAAACCTTTTCGTCTCCGAGACCTGCTCTACCGTTTGTTCCGCAGTCTTCTCACTCCGTTCCTCCGAGACCCCCAACAAGGAACGCGTCAGGAACACAGGTTTCCCTATGGTGGACGGGAAGTTACGGTGTCTTCAGTCCCGTCTCCCTTACACCTTCACTACTCCCCATTATTGTGTGCAAGACTCGACCCAAGGTCCTTAAGACCCGGAAGGAGAATCGAACCGGTGATTTATCGAGTTACTGGAAACCATTCAAAGAATCGGTAGACTTGGAGGTGAAGACGGAGTCACAGGGAATATTACACTCTGTCACACGGTGCCGGTCCCCTTCTCTTTCCCTCGGGAGTCTCTTTCCCTGAGTCCGACTTAGAACTGTCCCTTTAGTCGAAACTTATTTCACTCTCTACTAACTTCCCATACCACTCTTTCTCACCCTCATCGGGTCTCTTACATCCTTTGTCCATACGCATTCCGTGACTCAACCGACGACGCATCTTTTAACGATACTTAGTCGGGGACGGGGTGGCGCCCTCGAAGTCTCTCTCGCGGCCCCTTAGACTCGGTATCTCGATTCGAGACGCGGCTCGGACGTCGAACAGGGTCCTGCCCAGCATCAGCGCGGCGTCCTGACTGGTCGCCCAGTGCGTCGGTAAATAAGGCACCGGCCTGGCCCTCTCAGCGGTTCTCCATCACGTCCCCGTCCCGAGGTCCCCGGACTCACGTCGGGTGAGCTCCCCGATTCACCCTCCACTCCTGAGAGGTTCGCCTCGCGGCCTGCACGCCCTCCCTCTCCTTCGGACGCCCACGACTCGTTCCACGGGTCGCAAAGCGCAAGTCACCGAGTTTGCACCTCGTGCGTTCCTTCTAACGTAAAAAGTTTAAGAGCCGTCGCCGTTCGTCGTTCTCACTAAAAACGCGCGCTGCCCCGAAACAAATTGAAACGTCCAAGACGCGCGAGAACTCGGTGAATCCCCGCTCTGCGCGCCCCGCGTTAGGGCGGACTGGCGCGCGACGTCGCTGTTGGACATCGGGCCCTGTAGGGAAGCTCCCCTCCCGCGTTTCAGTACCGGCCGGCCAAGGACAGGGAGAGGGGCAGTGGGCCAGAGGTGGGGTGGGGTGGGGGGTAGGCGCCAGTGGATCGAGACCCAGTCCCCGACTAACGTCCTGACGCTGAGGTAATCCCTCCCTTTTCCTCTGGGCGAAGATAGGGGAGGGATGAGACCACGTTTCTTTGGACGTCTCCCCGTCCCCAAGAGAGAGGTCGATACCTGTTGCGGTCGCACTGATAGACAGGACCTCCGCCGACTCAGGACATCTTCTTAGTTCCTGTGCCGTCTGCACTCCTGACACATAGGTGGCACAAGAGACTATTCGGTCTATTATTATTTATTTACAACCCCGAACCCCTACGAGTGTCTGAACGGGTTCCGGTGAGTCGACGAAGCCATTGATCCGTCTGGCGGACTGCCGACCAGATTCCCAAAAAGAGTGACGCAGTATCCGGTTCTGTCACCAGATTAAAAATTTCCTCCTATCTATGTCCGTCAATCTGTCTGTATCTATAAAATTTTTTATACTAATAAATTCACATCAAAATTTTATGGTAAGGACAGTACTTTTGATAGTCTTTTTGTAGAGGGTGTCGGGGTTAAGGGATACTGTCGGTGAGTCCTAAAACTTTTTCTTTTGACGTCTTTTAACTTACGAAGAACCCCCTCTATGTCTCCTCCTCCCTTCGTCCACCCCGACCCCTTGTTTCCACCTTCTCTCTCTCAAGAGTCGTTGATAAACCTCGTGTTGAAATAATATTCCAAAGGAACTGTCGAGAGAGAAGGTCTACCAAACTCCTTAACAGGGGTACAAGAAAGGAGAGAGTACAGGTGACCACCCTCGGGGTCGACACCAGATCTCCCCGTTTACAACCTACCAAGAGAGAAATTAAGTCTTAGAGTAAAGGGAGGAAGGAAGACAACATCGTTTATGTGACCCCTTCAGATAGGACACACACACACACACACACACACACACACACACACACATACGTATACACTCTCATGGACTCCTACATACCTACAAACACTCTCCCTTACACACACAGACTTTCCCTTATACAGAATTTCTTCTCCCGAACCCCGGTTCTCTCAACTCTTCTACCCTTTTTACTTAGTCTCAAATGACTTACGTGTGATTGTTGGATGTCGACTTTCTCAGACCGGTGACGACCACCTGGACTTCTTTACCAGTTAAGAATTATGAGGAATTTCCTTATTTCCCCTCCTTTACATAAAGTCATCCCGTCCCTTCCTACCACAATCTGGGTCCTCGAAACGAACTATCAGGACGTCTGAGAACTACACATACACTGGACGTCGATCCGACATTCTAGGGTTTCCGTTCTTGACTCTGAAAGGTCAGGTCTACCGAGGGTAGAAAGGAGGTGGTAGAGATCGTACCTACCGAATGTGTGACACGACTACCTTGTTTTCCATACCTGACTTAGGGAAAACACTCGGTGAATTGAAAAACAGATACAAAGTCTCGGATCTGACTAGGGATTGGGGGTGTCAATCGATGGAACGTAAAGACTAGTGCGTTCTGGGTCACTTCTTTGTCAACTTGAGGAGGGGACACTTTCACTCGATAGACGACTGTCCCATACCATGGGTGAAAGTGGGGAGTCACCTACCATGTTCCCGTAAGAAGTCCCCCCTGTGACAGACGAAATAGGGTATATCGTCGTGAAGACAAGTCAGAAGGAAAGTTTAAACTGAGTGTCCATAAACACCCCCCACGACAAGGAATGGAACCAAGTCGTGACTGGGAAACCTCCTAAGAAAGTAAGGTAGGACAGAAAACAAATTAGAAATGGTGTCCGTGTGGATTATCCATGGTACTAAAACTTGACTCCGAGTATTTTCAAACTTTTAATCGAGGCCCAGTGAACCAACCACTCACACGCTTGAATGTACACCATTCCGACCTTAAACTCGGGCTCAAGATCGGGTATAGAGTCCTGGAAAAGTCCTAAGGTACGACTGTCAAACCCTTCACCCGACTCCGTTCTCTACACTACCCACCTCATGTCTCGTGAAAACCACGGAAAGAGAGATAAGTAAGAAAAAGAGATAGAAAGTATTCACGAAAAGTTTTGGTATATAGAGATAGTAGTAAATAGAGATAGATAAATAGGATAGATAGTTAGTGGAGGAAAGTAATGGTAAAGGGTTCTTATCACAAATATTTCTTTCGGGAGTTTTAGATCGGTAGAAAAATCCTTTCCTTTAGAACTAAGTCCAGTAAGGTCAAGGTCCGTCGTTTACAACCACAACATTTGGTTCTTTACGGTACAAAACCACCCCTCCCGTTCTGGTCCAGACCTCTATCCGATCAAGGGTCTAGTATAGGGAGGTACCATACAATCACGTTGAAGTCCATTCAATGTTGGAGAGGCCTCAGGATCAAACAACAATAGACATTTTACCCTTCGTATTATGGTTTGGATGGAGGAAGGGTCCCCAACAACACTCTTATTTTACCGTACTAAGTAAATAGGTACTCAGTGTTTATCGTCAAAATTAATGTTCCGGAAATACAAGAGAGTTTTGACAGTCTTAAATATTAGGACACTAAGTGGGTTGTTTGTGTAACTTGTGGATGACACACGATCCCAGACTTTTATTGTCTGAGTACCTTTCGAAAACTCTTACACTTTTCGTGTTCTTTTTAATCTGTAATCTTTTTTAATGGAGGACAACTACCTTGTAGTATAAAAGAAAAAAATGAAAAAGATGGTGTTGTATTATCTTCGTCGTTGGTTTTCCCTTTTTTTCTATTTCCCACTATGTCGAACACTATGATCGTCATAATACATGAGACTGTGTATGACGTCTATTGTCCCTCTTATAGATATGGATTATGTTGATACAGAAGAACATAAATTACAGTGTAGTGGAGCAGATGTGATACCAAACCCTACAAATATCGTGCTTCTAACGGAAAGTGGTAGGACTCGCACTCAAGAAATCAGTTATTTTAAAATTTTCCCGCAGGGTGTAAGATATGTTACTGTTGACAGGAATAAAATGTTTCTCCAACATTAAACACCACCGAGAGACGGAAACCTACACTGGAGGGAATAAAATAGCTTAGTCCGAAACTAATACATAGACAAGAAAACTAAAGTAATAAATCGATTAATAAAACATCGATAATTCTTGTTTCCACCTACTCTGTCACCTTTCTCGGGATCCAGACTCTTCTTGACCCAAGAACGGATCCAAAACACAGTCTAACGACATACCGGAACCCGTTTGAGGACAGAGACTGGGAGTCAAAAAACTTGACATCATACTTTCGAAACCTGATCCACTACCGATCCCAGAGAAGATGGAGACTAGGTAAGTAAGATTATAAGATTATTCAAGACCTTTGTAAAAAACTACTGTCTCGAAAAGACTTACATAAAATTGTCATGATGGAAGTCAAATACTCACAGACGAGACCTCACTACCCGACTGAGTGCATAACTTACGACGGGGGCTTAATTAATAGAACCCTGTCATGTGGCGTATCCCATTTTACTCGGTAAAACAAGTAGTGCTGACGTCGGAAACGACTTTACCTCCAATACCTTATTGTTGAATTTCCGATTGAGTAATTACGAGTCCCTGCTTACTCCATTACACGGTCGTCTGGTTTAACCACGGGCTTACAAAAGTAGATCTCTGGACATTAGAGAGAGGGTACAACACTATATAATTACCCCTACAAAAATAAGTAACAATGACGGACATCTATAAACTTATGGCATCTACGTTATAGAAGACCCATGAGTCGGAACGTGTGACAGTCAAAGAGTTTGAAGTTTCTAGAGAATCACCGATCTTCGTTTTAAGACTACCACGGTATCTTACGGATTAAATAATCCTAAGATTGTCGTACTCACGTCAGAAAAAAAAAAAAAAAGGACTCCACAAATGATCACTCGTGACATGGTGGGGATTGATAAACTACCCCTGTTACCTCATTTAATCAGGAGGTTTAACACTTCCGACACCTAAATACGAATCGACTTTGTAAAGACAGGAGTGTTACAGCTTCGCCCCACTGGAAAGACTGCAATTAAACAAAGAGGTAGACACGGCACGTAAAGTCCTCCTACACTCCTTGTTCGAACTACGGTGAGCACACAAAGGAGAGAAGTAATAATGACCTCTCAACTAACCCAACATAGAGACGAGAAACAAGTTTAAAACAGAGAGTCATAGACGATTATAGGATCCGGGAAATGACTATCTTTACTTTAATATACAAGAAAACGACCACTGTTACACTTTAATCTACCAAATTTTCTATCTATTTAAAACTCTGAATGTTCGTAAAATGATTAGACTTATCATCGTAAACTTTTAAACTGGATACGTTAATCAAAAAGATTTAAAATATTAAAAAATTTATGAACTGGGACTACAGTAACCTCTAACTTCTTCCTTCTAGATAAACGTTGTCAGAGGGTTCTAGAAAAAACGGACAAAAGTAATTTAAGTTTAAAACATTTCTAACTTGATTCAGCCTACCTACGTAACTATGTGTAAGATTAAAATACGTTAATGAAAACTTTGGACTATGAAAGACTATTTCAGTCTGGGAGTCATTTCTTGGAACTTATAGTTACACAAATAATTTTTGGTTACGATTTATAGTGTATATATAATAAGTTAAGAATATGTTAACGACTTTACCTATGAAGTGTAAAAGGGGTAAAATATCTCCTTCGGTGACTCCAAGTCTCTTAAGTTATTTCAAAGGATTCCGGTGTGTCGATTCTTCATTATTTCGGACCGAAACTTGAGTCAAGATGAATCGAGACTGGGGTCCCCGGAAATGTCTATAAAAAGATTCCTATAACAAAAACGTTTACACAACTTAAAATCCGACTTTGAATCTCCCGAACGAAAGTAGAAGGAAGAAGGAAAAACTACAATACCAGTGAAGACCGGTCACGGTCTCGTACGACTTACCCTTCCCCTTCTGTGAAACCTCGTTCTCTCCAGAGAACCGTGGACCGAGAGACACTCCTCGGAGGAAAACACTAGTAGAACCTTTCAGTACGGGATCCTGTCTATAAGTTTAGAGTTCTTAGACAATACACGGAGAGGATCACAACTTCGGATCAATGACCAGGGAGGAGGAGTTGGACGGGTAGACGAAGAACAGACCCGTGTGACTGGAAGAATTAAGACGAAGACAGATTATAGATGACCAGGGGACTCTCTCAACTTCCGTACGTTCTGTCACAGTTAAAACGACCGTCTTAACGTCGTATTCTAATGAGAATTCAAATCGGGACATAGAAACTCGTCCTCCGTTACTGTTTGCCAAATAAGATTCCGGAAACTAAAAGAAACCTTAACATTCGTAGATCCGACTGAGTAGAGAGTTTCCGAAGAGAGAGAGAGAGAGAGAGAGAGAGAGAGAGCCGACTGTAACAAAACTCCAAGAGAATAAACAAGAGTAGAATAAACCCCTCTTCTTCTTCCTAACTAAAAGTAGGACTAAAAACCCATTTTCTTGGTCGATATGAGAAACCTACTGGTCTAGAACATTGGGAACCGTTCTTCTTTATCGACGTTGAGGTTTTGTCCATGGTTTTCCAAACTTAACCCATTCCCTTTTTTTTTTTCTCAGTACATTTTTTTAATTTGGTCTCGATCCGACACATACAGTCTTACTCTGGAAACCGATTAACTAAAACCTGGACAGAAACACTTAGTCCTTAATGACCGAGAATTAACCCATGACACCAATCCAAGAGACGTACACGGAAACCAATTCTACCAGTAAAACACCTACGTCAAACCACCGACCCGAATCCACAAGTGAAACCCCAGTTGTCTATAACGAAACGTAAACTTCCTTGAAAATATTTCTACATACGATTCTAAAACGAAATATCGAGTCAAGTTTTCCGTATTTTTTATGAGGAGTAGGATAGACCATGACTTGAATTAATACTCCGTTCACAAATAAAGACTGTACACACTGAGACCGGTAAATTCCTTTCACCCGTTTTCTCTTAAAACCTTTGTTTTCTTCACTCCCTAAGAAAACAAAAACAAAAACCGATCTCGAGAAAATATATCTAATAACCTACTATTTGAAGATGGATAGGAAAGAGACAGTTACGATGTAATGGACTAGAAACCTCAAATTTCGTGAGGGGGGAGGGTTATTATATATCTGATAATAGTACTTTGAGGTACCCGTTCCCCTCGAGTCTTTTCAACGTACACTGGTGAAGGGAAGGACAGTTTTCCAAATCAAAGGGTACAGGGTTTAATAGAAGAGACAACCCTTATTCGTAGTGTGTGAGTGGGTCTGGTATTTGAAGCCTCGATAGGAAGGGGAATGTTATTTTCTAAAGAGATTCAGGACAGTTAAGATGGGTACTTTAGGTCGGGGTTACTGTGACTGAAGACAGTAGCAGAGGACGGAGAACCGAGTAGATAGATGAAGTCCGAAAGATGGGTTTGGTCCGAAAAGTGACGAGACACTAAAAAGGTTCGACGTCGAGAGACAGTGAAGGGTGAATTTCTGGACGTCATCAAGAGATAACGGAAGTTCTCTTTCAGGTCGAGGTATTGTACCGTATATCCCAGCAAGTGCTAGAGTAAGGACGGATGGGTCTAAATAGAGGCAGGTAGGGGAAATATGTCGAAATTCTTATATTGTTGGAGAGAGGGTACCGGAACGGAAACGTGTTCGACAAGAGAGAAAGGCCTGCGAGGGGGGAGGAATAGAGGTCCGTCTGAATCTCCTAAGGAGGAAAGACAGGAGTGTCATCAAACAAATATAGAACCCGCTAACTGAATAGTGTCCCAAAACATTTAACAACGATTGGACGCATAAAGGTAGTGACGTGACAATTTGGGAATTACTTTTCTTATAATAATAAAGTGAGTATAAACTTAGAAATCACGGACCGTGTTTCACCCGTTAATTATTTGGAAAAATAAGAAAATTTACGCACGTATTTTTTTGTTTAATTATAATCTCCACTTCTACACGTCAATCCTACGACACACCCCAAGTCCCTCTAGGGGTGCCCCCCCCCCTCCCAGGACACGTAAGACCCTCGTCATCCTCTATCGACCGTGCTACCTCTTCCCCGTAGATTTTGTCCAAACGGTTGTGTGTTTCTTTGAAGTGATATGGTTAGGACATATCTTCCAGAGTAATCTTCACCTGACCTTTACTACAAACAAAACCATGTTTGAAAAAAAAAAGTCCTTTTTTATTGTTAGTTCAACGTGTTAAAAACCATTTATCTGTCTTCCGTTTTCCGTTGTCTTAGGGTGGTGAATTATGTCTATGGTACTCATTAACCCACGTAAATAAAATCAGAAAATAAAAATACGTACAAAAGGAAGTGTATCAACATTACGATTAACTATGTTAAGACATAAAATATAAACAACAAATTTTCAAGGAACATTCGTAGTGAAATTACTGACGTATTAAAAGGTATGTTACCGATAAGGGATTACATATATTGATCAGAACAACGACCCGATCAAAAAAAAGAAAATGACAATGTCAAGAAAGTGACAATGCCAAGTACATGTGTACCAAAAAGGAAAGATATCCTTCTAAAGTAATCCTATCTAAGGATCTTCCCTTTAGTGACCCAGTTTCCCGGACCCCTACTGAAAACCGAAGTCTAAGTACACAGGTCAAACGTAAGACCTTCTCGACATGTTTTAAATGTCCCGAGGATTGGATCTACTTACATGGGTAAAGTGGGTTTGACTTGTCGTAGTTCGTAATAGTAATTTTTTTATTTTTATTTGAAGTAGTCACAAGATTTATTAATTACCTTCTTATAATGGAATAAGAATAGAATTAAAAGTAACTTTTTAAAATTCATTCCAACCACCAACCCCAAAAAAATTAGAAAAAAAAGAAGAAGAAAAAACGGGTTAATCCAAAAAAGAAAAGACCTGACAGCCAAGTCCCGACCCAAAAAAAAAAAAAATTCAACCTCCAAAAAAAAAAAAAAAAAAAATTTATTCGTCGGTCTCCGTCGAGACGAACTCCCAATTCGGCGGAGGGTCAAAAGGGAGGGAGAAATAGTGGGAGGGGGGGGGGTCTCAAGAGAGGTGGTCCAGGTCTCTGTTAACCTACTACGTCAGGAGTATTAGTAGGCTACTAACGTCTTACCCACCGACGTAAGGAAAAGACTTCTGTCGTTCCTGCGCCATGGGGTCTTAGTACGGGGGAAACGACAACAACAGACGGAACTAAAAAAATCACTTGCAGGACCCTCCTCGGGGTCCTGTGTTGAGCTTGGCGTCCCGGTTCTACTAGAGTTATGTATCGGAGAGGCTCGACCTCGCAGACTTCGACGTTCTCCGACGAATGGTGCTTGAGCACCGGTCCGTCAAGGAGAGACTTAAGTTTGGACTTTCTCCACTCGTCATGGGGCCATACACCGTAGGAGCGGAAGCCCGGCTCACCTGGGAGGCCCGGCCCGCCTTGCTTAACCCCCAAACCCCCAGCTCCCCACCCTCCCTGAGAGGAGACCAGAGCCTGGACCGGCCAAGAGGGCCGAGGACCTATTGGCTCCCTCACCCTGAACTCCCCACAAACCAGTTGACCCTTCTCCATTTCTACTCAACTCAACCCAGCTTCGAACCCCGAACCCCCCGTCACTCTGTCCGTCTATAGTCTCTGTCTGTTCACCTGTCTCCTGTCCACTTCTCTGTCTGCCTGGTTCACGCCACGGTCTTGCTCAGCCCTGCTCTACCTCCGAGTCTCTCTATGAGGCCCTCCTGACCCTGTCTGTCTCTGTCGCGTCAACTCTCTGGTTCTCAACCTCCCTCTATCGCTCTGGCTCTCTCTCTGCGCGGTTAGGGCCGCTCATCGCCCTCCCGCCTACGCCCACGCCCCTCGCCGCCGCCCTCCACGCGACCCTCGCGACGGGTGGAGCCGACCGACGGCCCCTCGCTCGCCCTGGGTCGCGTCCTGCCCCCAGCTTCTCGTGGCCCCACAGGAGGCGCCCGCGTCTAACCCGCCGACTCCCCTCCACTCACCCCCGCACCCCAGTGCGCTCGGGTTCCCCGCGGCGGCGTCCCTACTCTTCACGTCCCCCGTCACCCGAGCGGTCCGCGCGCGCGCGCCGCCCGCGTCGGCTTTTATCCTCGGGTCGCTTCCCGCTACTCTGGGGCACCCGTCGGCGGCGACGCCCCCCGCCGTCACGCCCCGGTCGCCCACAGCGGCGAAGAGGGCGGCGTCGTCGCGACCCTCGGCGACCGGAGGCCCGTTGCTCGCGCGGGCGTCATTGAATCGCTGGGGATGAGCGGGCCCGCGGCGTCCGTCTCGGGGAGGGGAGCGGACAACGCGACAGGGCGCCGGAGCGTCGGGACCTTAGAGTCCAACTTCGCAGCACAACGCGATGACGACCACGCATTGCTCTACGCGCGACGCGTGCGCCGCGGCATGTCTAGACCACACCACTGTAGGAACCTCAGAGCCCTCCATTTGTCTTAACCAGGGCAAAAGTTTACCCCTTTGACTCCGACTCACTTTCGTTTTGTGAAGCCCTCCTGTTCTGTTTCGAGAAACGGGGAGGGAAGGGGGAGGCAGGGGCACCTAGGCACGTGACGCTACAAAATCAGTGAATAGTTTAGGAAAAACATACTCTCACGCACATAAAAGCAAAAAAGAGAAGGGTATCGAGATGGATGACTGGCAGGTTTGTGGAACCTCTTCACCAAAGACTAAGACTCTCCTGTTCTNCTCGACTCAGCAAGTCGGTTTAGTGGCATCCCAGAGAAACCGAGGGAGGGCACCCTCCCCGCGACGCCCAGACCGCCCTACCCCCACCGACCCCCACCAACGAATCTCCTCCCGATGTCGGGGACGTCAAGGAGGGCTAAATTCGCGACACCTCGCGACTGCAAAGAGTAAGGAAGAGAGGGACCGAGGGTTCGGCATAGAGAGTTCTGGAAACCGTAAGCAGACCTTCTCCAGGACCACTTGCTCGAATGGGCGGCATTCGTTCAACTTGACTCTCGGTGCTACGTCTAACTTCTTCGGCGGCCAGGGCGATGATCGCCAGCAGCAGCCCCTTTGCGCCACGTTTCCTACAAACCGGCGTAGGCCGCGAAAAAGTCAGCGGCTGCCCTACTCGGGAAGGACGGGGCCCTCAAATGAGCGGCACCCGCATCTCACTCAAGTTGGAAGGTCCAAAGTCCGTCCCCGGGAAGCACTTCACAGGCCCTACACCCCGCCCTCCCAGTTCCGGACACAGGAGTCTTCCTTCCCCTACGACTTGTCTTGCGCAACCTCCCCGCATTCTTGAACAGAGGGCAACGTTTGCACTGCGTTAGAAATCCTTCCAAACTTCACTGTGGGGCGGGGGGGGGTCGAGGGGGTAAAAGTGTCTCAGACCCAAAGAGGTGTCCCGCGTCAGAGACACCTGTCGGACCGACTTGACCTCCTACCCCGGGACGATGACGTCTGGGACGTTGAAAGGTCCTAAAGGAAAGGTTAACCGGTCGCTGAAGACCCTAGGTTTTCCTTTTACTCGGAGTTAGGCTAACGATTCGTTTAGGGGGTACAACAACTCCGAACGACGTCGAAGTATCTCTTTGTACCATTCCCCGGTTCTTACCGCCACTTTAGTTCCACCTTCCGTTAATTTCTCTCGGCAAAATCTCTACCCCTTCCCATTGTCCAGTTTCCTCCTTCCCGAACGTTGTAAGGGGACGGTGGTCAACCCCAACCTTACGCCACCTCCTCCTTTTCCCATCACGACCCCCTCCCCACTCGTCTCTATGACTCGAAGGGAACCAGAAAAGAAAGTCCGAATTCGTGTCACCCCTAAAAGTGGGACCTTATAAGACTCTTCTCTCACGCATTCCATTATTATTTGGTTGATACAAGTGTGAAAACAAGGAAGTCACTCTCTTTCGGGTACCCCACCCCGAGGGGGTATCTGGACTTCTCTGACAGTACGGACCACTCCCCTCGTACCAGAAGAAAGATCGGGGAGTCCGTGTGGTATATCGGTTGATGGAGATGACTCCCGACTTTAAATAACTTCCTCACCGGTCGTCCTTCCGACGCCACCTGTCTCGGAAGTGACCGTCATAAGAGAAAAAGATCGAGGCACTTCTTAAACTGGTTCCGGACCTACACCACGACCTACTGAGAGTCTTACATGTGCTACACCGGCGCGAAGAGTTCCTCAAAAAGGTCCTGTACTTCCTGAGCAACGACGGCCTACTAGACATGTACAGGAAGGAGGTCTGTCGGTCACTCGGAAGGCGAGCGGGAACGACCCGTCCCTTTCCTTTATCGTGTCCCCTACACCCCGAGACCCCTGTGTCGAGTCCGACGTTCTGGGGTTCCGTGATTCCGTTTTACTTATCGTCTTCTACTTTTATGGAGAGGTCTAAAGTGATGTTCAGAGTAGAAACCTTTAGAGAGATCTCGAAGAACTCCGACACACATGGGAGAGTCCCGTTTCATTTTGGATCTAAGACATCTCCACCCCCAGAGAAAAAACCCCCCACAGAATAAAACTACCCTCGTGAAGACCCAAGATCCCTAGGACTCACGTTTACGGTCCCCTTACTCGTTTCTTTTCTACGGATCCATGGAAGGGGTATCGGAAGTCGTTAAACGTTGGTATTAGTGTGGAAAGAAACACAGTCCGACGACGGTTCCGCGCGGGGGATTTGGTCGGGGACTAAAGGAGGGAGATCGCGACTTCGGTGTCCTAGTCGAAAGACGGGACGTCAACGACCAAATGGACTACGGTGGAACGGTGTCACTGTGGGATCTCGCAGACGACTTCCAGGACGTATTCCAGTGACTCTTGACGCTCCTGAGGTAACCGTAACTACCTGTCAACCATTTTTCGAGACCCCTTCCCATCACTCCAAGTATCGTCCCCTGTACATACCCTTATATACTCTTTCTCTCTCTCTCTGTCTCCCTCCCCTATTGTTCTTGTTTTCACTGGAAAGATAAACACATTAAAGGTAATGACGAAAACTCAACTAGTGAAGGACGAAAGGAAAATGGATCCAAAGTCCGTTAGCATACTGCAGGTGGTTAAACCGAAACCACAAACCTAGACGAGAGGACTTCTTCCCCCGTAGACGGTTCTCCCTCAGGTCCTTTTGGTCTGACCCCTAACTGGTGATACAACGGAGACAGTCACACCAGGCACGGTACTAACTATTGACCCTACAGGAGAAGGTCCACCCACCTTCGAAACCTGTGTGTGTAAAGTGTCGACAGAGAGAGGAAAAGGGTTCTGTTCCTTCTCAAGATACACGTAGGGACTCCCTATCGGTTTCGTCCGTCGGTGTTTAGAGGGTCAAATTTTCAGGAAGGATGTAATCGACACGTACCACGGAAGTCAAGACCCATGGACTATGTCTCCTCATATCTGAAAATTTTACAACACATTATTGTCAATTGGAACGATTAAAACGAGAGTCCACGGAGGGGTATAAGTCTTCGTCCAACGATTCGCACACACCTTTAGGTCGGGACTTCGGGAACTAAAATAGTCTGCGTCCTTAAACTCCTTCTAGGTCACTCACAAAAGACCCAAATAAGTACGAATCGGACTTCCTCCTAGAGGATACCCCCGAAGACTGAGGTCCAGCGGGAATACAATCAGTTGGGTTCATATAGTTGACTGAACGAAAAAGTTTAAGTAAGGGGAAGTCCTCACGTGCCTATTTTTACCTTCTCCTACGAAATGAAAGACTGGGCCACCTTTGGAGACGACTTCGGGCCCGACGATAGGAACCAGTTTCGTTCGGGAAACTACTTCCAGTCAAGGGACGACCGCCAGTCTGGGAACGACTTCCAGTCCGGAAACGACGTCCACTCAGGGAACCACTTCCAGTCCGGGAAGGACTTCCGGTCCAGGAACGACTTCAACTCGGGGAACTTCTTCTACTCAGGAGACTCCTGCTATACAGTCAGTTACTTCTTGATCATAAACTTATAGAGTTAGTTCCTAATCAGAAACCCCTTGAAGTTCCAGAACTCTAAGGTTTACTGGAACTCAAAGTTCCGGGCGTAGAGCTTCCGTAAGGTCTCGAACTACTTCTTCTACTACTACTACTATTACTACTACGGGACTTAAAACTACCAGAAGGAGAGGAACTCCTGTAAGATCTACGCCTACTACTTTAAGGTCTGGAGTAACCTTAACGTCTGAAACTACTTTATGGTATAAAATTAAAAAAAGGCCTGGGAGTACATCAAGGTCTACACGTTCTTCAGGGTTTGGAACCTCTTTTGGGTTTGGGACCTCTTTTGGGTCTGGTGCTGGAACTACTTCCTGTTCTAAAACTTCTGATGGTTTTGGGGTTGGAGCGTCTTCAAGGTCTAGAACTACAACAGGGCTTGTAACTTCTTCGAAGTCTACGACTACTTTAAGGTCTGGTACGGTTACTGAGACTATTACTACTTCTGGGTCTAAAACCTCTTCTGGGGTCAGAACTTCTACAAGATCGGGACCTACTTTAGGGTTTACTACTTCGGAGTTTACGACTTCTTCAAGGTCTGGTGGTTCTTCGGGGTCTTTAGTTACCCTAAAGTCTGAGACTACTTCTGAAACTAATACTACTTCAGGGTCCATAAGTATACCAGGGTTCGGGACTTCGTCGGAGACCACCAGTACAGGGTTCGGGACTTCTTCGGGGACCACCCGTACTTTAGGGTTTAGTACTTCTTCGGGGGCTCTAGTTACCTGAGAGTCTGAGACTTCTTCTGGGGTCAGAACTTCTTCAAGGTCGAGAACTACCTCAGGGTTTACTCCTTCTTTGGAGTCGATGACTTCTTTAAGGTCTTTAGTCACCTTAACGTCCTAGACTTCTTATGAGGTCAGGACTTCTCCAGGGGTGAGAGGTACACCATTGTTCGGGGCTTCTACAGAGACTACGACTACTTTAAGTTTCGGTCCTTCTTAGGAGTCTACTTTCACCTCATGACTTGTTACTTCTTTGGAGTCTACAACTTCTTTAGAGACCCGCGCTTCTTCGGCGACTACAGGTACTTTAGGTTCTGAGACTTCTTTTAGGACTAGAACTTCTTCTGAGTCAAGAGTCACACCAAGGTCTCGGGTTCCTGTGAGTTTAAACGTTGCTTTAAGGTCAAAGAGTCTTTCTGAATCCGTTGTGAAAACTTCTTCTACTTCAATTACACTGACGTCTCGAACTTCTACAGAGGTAAGAGTCATGTTAAGGTCTGGGAGTCGGTCTGGATCGACAGTTAGAATTTCTTTAGTACTTATACCTTTGTCAGGGTCACGGATTATGACAACTGAGTTTTCTTCAAGTCTTAGGTTTCTGGCAGACCAAGGCGGTTCTTCTACGTCTACAATGTAAAGAACATCTATAGTGGAAGAAATTCTTGGTCAGAGTCGGACCGGTTCAGTACCTGATGTACAGGAAGAACCTCAGTGACTTCTTGTTGCGGACGAAAGCGGAGAGGTACTTCAAGACATTCGAAGGCCGAGGCCGAAACAATGAGTAAACGAATCATTTTAATCAGTCCGACCGACATCCCACCACCACCGACAATCCTCCGGTGGGCAAAGGGACGAAGGGACCACCATAAAGGGTAAACGAGACTCGTACCCCATAGACAGACTGAGAAGAGAAGAGATTGTGCCGGAACGGGAGAATGGGAGGCAGGGGGTGTCGGTCGAAGGTGTCACCCGGATCTATATCTCTATATAGAAGATGACAATTCGAAGTCAAAAGAATGTACAATTTACCCCTATTATTAAAGACGGGATTGAAGAACGAAGCATGACATAAACTTTGAGTTTTAATCCAGAATCAGAGAACCCACGACACGTTTCATACTTCAGATCTTAGTACTCAATTGTAACAATGATAAAAGGTCCAAGGAGACTCCTCGGTCGACACGGAGGGCCGTGACGGGCAAGGGTACTGCTACTCCTTCCTCGCCCATTGGGGGAGTAAGACCTCGTTCTGGCGGGTAACGAGGCACACGGGGCCCTCTTCCTCCGGTTTTGACCGTAGCCGATGAAGAAAGGAATCTACAAAAAGGAAGAGATACCACGGCCTGTCCCCCTTTCCCACCCCCATCTGGACCCTACAGTGTCCTTTGTAATTCCTCAGAACTTCCATTTCTAAACTCCCATTCTTCCTCAAGATGGACTACGAGCCCAGTCCCACTCTTAAGGTTTGTGTGACGGTCGGGGAAAGGACCCCCTACAAACCAAGGAATACGACCATTTTCGTCTCTACAAAGACACAGTACGAGTCCGTGGGACCACGATGGAACGGAGAGAGAAAATGGGGACTAGGACCGAAAGGGGAATGACGTCGGCAGGGAAATTAACTACACTGTAAACACCATTTTATGGACAGGGTCTCTTCGAGCGTTTAGAGCTCCACGAAAGGGAGGGGGTTTCCCCTAACGTACGAAAAGGACTGAAAGGATGGGAGGAGGATTCTCGAGTTAACCTTTCCGGGAGTTCTCCGTACGATCCTACAATCCAATCGGAGGACTGTCGACTGATTGTTAATTACGATCTAATACAGTGTGGTTGAGTATC
>SJYO01041190.1:0-170000 GCA_006410555.1 Capra ibex | reverse complement strand
CCTCCGTCACCTCTCTCAGGTCGCGACCCTCCAGTCGGGACTGGTCTCGGGTCGAGAGTGCGTACGGAGATAGAGTAGAGACCCGTGTCGGGACCACAATGTGCACCCTCGACTGGCGGAAGGAATCTCCCCTGTCCTCCCCGTTTCCCTGAGGCTGGGTCGGGGGAGCGGGCCCCTGGTCTAGGGGCCAGGGGTGGCTGAGGGGAGCCTCCCTCCCTTCCCCGTGTCCAAGTAGGGGTTCGGCCAGGAGTCGGTTCGAGTCGGTCGAGGGGATTCGGGTGGTAGGGGCACCTAAGTCGAAGAGTTCCCGACGGGGCTGCTCGTGGAGGGAAGTGTTCGGACGTCTCGGAGGGGACCCGACCGGTGTCGGTGGCAGCCCCGAACCCTTCCGGACACCCACCCCTTCCCGCCCCTAGAGAGTAAGAGGGAATGACTTGGAGGGGTGGGTGTATACCGATCCCTTGTATTTCGGACAGGTGAAGATTCTACAGAAAGGGTTCGTTGAAGGGACCCTCTACAAATGGAGGTTTTCCCACTCTCTGCTGCCTACTTTGTTCGGTCCACTTAAGTCGCTCGAAAGACGATAGAAGCACGAGCATTTCAAGTTAATAATTATTATTATTACTGTCATGATTTCCAATCACCAATAATACGGAGGACATGAGTTTCGAAAAGTTCAATAGAGACAGAAAGAAAACTATTTCAGCGACTTCTAAAGACGAGACTGATAAGGAGGAGTCGTCTCCCTCTTTGTCTAAGACCCTCCGTCCACCCGTACACGGTCGACTGGCCCGAGTACTCCCAACCACGCCCCTGCCCTCGGGTCCGTCGAGTGGCACTCGGACGTCCCGTCCACTGGTGTCCGACCCACGCCGCGTTCCAGGAGACCCCGACGTCGTCCCCGCCACCCGACGGGACTTTGGTGCCGTTGCGTCTCGCAAGTCGCTGGTCTCTGCCATCCTGGTCTCTCGGTAAGTCTTCGGTCGGACGCGGTCCTCTTCAAGGCCTGGTGGTAAGTCAGATACCCACCGGCGACCAGGGCTTCCACTGGCCTTCACGGGAAAATTTTTGGCGGACACAATTCCTAGAGTGACCCCTTCCTGGGTCCCAGTCGGTGGGGAACACGGGTTTCTCCCTTTTTTTTAGGTCAACGGTACTATTTTGTCAGTAGTTCCCCGCATACCCAGCTCGTGAACTAGAAACGTTATCGGGGTCTACCCCACTATAGTCGTGGAAGTTAGGGACTCAGTGATGCACGGACGGCTCGTTCTGGGTCTCCCTCCCTCGACGGGTTCAGAACACCCTCGTCACCGTGCCTCCCCTGGGGTCTCGGATACGGGAATGCGTGGGGCAAGGAGCCAGAGGGTCCTCCTCCTTCCCCGGCCGGGTGAACGTAGGTCCCTCCCCGGTGACCGTGTAGGGTGTAGGACGAAACACCCCAGAGGACACTACCCGGGGAGTGACGCCCTCCTGCGTCCCTCGGGGTCTTGACGGACCGTTTCCAGTCGTCAAAGTCACCGCCCCGTTCCCCCGCTAAAACGGAAGTCACCCTGTGAACCGCTGCAGACCCCTGTAAAACTAAAAATTTAATTAACTAATAAAAACCGGCGAGACCCAGAAGCACCGACTCGTGTCCGAAAGACGTCAACGGCTCCCGTCCCCGGGGAGAGATCGCCGTCACGAATCGGAAGAGTAACGTCACCGAAGAGAGCAGCTCCTCGTGCCGGAGACCCGTGAGCCCGAGTCGCCAGCCACCACGTGCCCGAGTCCACGAGGCGTCGTACACTTTAGAAGGACCCTGCCCCAGTCTGGACACAGGGGGACGTAGCCTTCCACCTAAGTATTGGTGCCCTGGTGGCCCCCTCAGGACCCCTGTAAAGTCTGACTGTATTGGTGTGTCTCCCGCGATGACCGTAGGGTACCTATCCTCGGTGTCTACGACGATTTATAGGACCCCACGTGCTCTGTCAGCTGTGGTGTCACTTAGTAGGGCCGGCTCGGCAGTCGTCGCGCCTCCGGTTCTTTGGGAGTGAATGCCTTTTGTCAGATCGGTCACTTTGGAGGCCCTCTTTCAGTCTCGAGGGACGTAACCGGGGCCCGTGTGACTGCCTGGCGACACACTCTACAAGCCGACTTTATGAGGGTCCCTCTCATAAGGGAGTGACATGGTCTTAAACCCGGAAACCGACCACGACCGGTCCTACCCGGTGGAGACCTCAGAGTTCGAGAAGTGACACCACGTCTGCACGACACCACGGTCTACCGTAAACTCCTTGTCCACACCCTTGCCTCTCCTCCAGGGGCGTCTGTGCCGCACCATTTCCCGTAGCACCCGAGACTCTTACGC
The DNA here is from genome assembly GCA_006410555.1 of Capra ibex. NCBI lineage: Eukaryota > Metazoa > Chordata > Mammalia > Artiodactyla > Bovidae > Capra > Capra ibex. The sequence goes on along the minus strand of SJYO01041190.1, from coordinate 167,653 downwards.
TGTGGGTAGTGGCGGGTAGGAGTGGCTACTAGTGGGCGGAAGAGCAAGGAGTCGGAGGAGACCTCGGACAACGGATCAGAAGGGGCTACCCTTCGTTCTGTTTTGGCACTACGTAGTGACCTCTGGGTCTGCGGCGACCTTTCTGGACGGCGCACCCGTACCTTGCACCTACTGCCCCGGACCCACACCCCCGGGTAGGTTCGTCCTGCCCTCCCACCACCTTCATCGTAGGTCTGACCACACAGGTGCCGTCAATTCCCGGGGGGTGGGGCCCAGGTACGTGTGGGTCCCCTGTCAGACGAAGGAGGGCCTGGACACAAAAGGAGAGCCGGCTGGACTAGCTAATGCTACGGCGACCGGCTGCTACGTGTGACGGCGGTACCGTCGGGAGCCGCGAGACCCCCAGTGCCGGGGTGTCAGGGAAGACGGCCCGTTGACCCAAGACACCCGGGGTCCCGCCTTGAGACTTCTTCCTAGAGGAACGGAAAACAATCTTTGGTTCACGAAGGGGTCCCAGGTCTCCGGGGACTCTACCGTGACCGGGGTCCCCTCCGTTTCCCTCCGACGATCCTCGGGTGAATCCCGACAAGAGACAGAGGGGCTTTGTCTCCGGACGAAGACGAAGGTCCAGCCTCGTATCGAAACTTTTCAGTCCCTCTGTCGTCCGTCCCCCGGGTCCTCCGACACTACGGTAGGTCCACTCTTCTCCATTTTCGACCTCGGGTCCCGCACGCCGGTCCTCTACTGTTCCTCCTCTGCGCGAACGGCTTCATCTTGGCGGTCCTAGTCTCATCTCAAACCCAATCCTAAACCACGAAGGCGACGGTTCCCGGGTCCGAACTAAGGACCAGTCGCCTGATTCTAGGGCGCACGGTGTGCCACACCAGTTTTCTCTTTCTCTTCTCCTGAAGGGACCAACATATCACCTATTATTAGACGGACGGTTACGGCCCCTGTGCCCAAGATAGGGACGACACCCTTCTAGGGAGTACAACACCTCGTTGATTCGGGTCCGTAGTGTTGATGACTCGGACACAGATCTCGGGTCCTCGACGTTGACGGCTCGGTGCCGTGCACCACAGACACAGGGATTTGTTCTCTTCTTTGGACTCGTGACGTTGCTTCCTACAGGGGGTGAGCTTCGCTGATCTCTTTCGGGATCGTGTCGGTTTTTATTTATGCAAAATCTTATACATAAATGCAGTCCTTTCTTTTACTTACCTCTCCTACTCTCCTTTCCCCTTGAGTTTCTGCTGAATCTCCATGTCCCGAGAGCTTCTGTCGCCACAGTGACTGTCTTTGTGGTCTCAGTTCGTCTCTTACAGACTCTTATCTCTCCTGAAACACCACTCAGTCCTACGTTCATTCTACCCGACCCTGAGGGACGAATCCTCGAGGAGAATAAAACTGGTCGTACCCGGTAGGACCCACCCTAAATACGTACTCCTCCTTGTCTTTTCTCTTTTTATCGATATCACATTAATCAATCTCCGGAGAACATGACTAGGTTTGTCTATGCTAGGTCCCCCAGACTTTACGTTCGGATCTCCCACAAAAAACACACAAAAAAAAGAAAGTTGTGTAAAACCTAGAAGGAAAAAGAAAAGAAAAAAAAATGGGAGCGATACGAGAAACAAGGGGTTGGTCCCTAACTTGGACCGGGAGCCGTTACTTTCGTGTCTCAGGATCGGTGACCTGGTGGTCCCTTAAGGGACCTTTCACAAAAACTAGGTCTACTAGGTAGAAGTTTGCAAGGACGAAGAGTCACGGCGAGTGGGTGAACGTTTGGTCGGTTCACGACACGCGTCAGGGCCTTCGTCGGACCCGATCTCTTGCCCGGCTTTGGAGCCCTCGGGGACGTCCTCACAAACCAAAGGTGGTCCGATAGGAACCAAATAGACAAATGGCTGGGGTTCCAGTGCCCGTCAAAGGACTGTGACAAATAATTATTGACATGGATTGTGTTCGAGGAGCTCCCGTCGGTCCCTTCGGTCAGGGTCTCGTGTCCGACCGTAGTACAAGACCTACACACGGTCCGACAGACTCTGTCAGGGCCCCCTACTCGTCGAGAAGGAATGGGTCGAGGAATTTCCCCCTTACTTGGTGTGACCTGCGGGGAACGGGTCAGTAACACCGCCCCGTCCTCCCCCGCGACGGTCCGAGTTGAAGTCTTCTGTCAATTCTACCCCCGAAGAAGGTAGTCTTCACCCACCTCAAAGTGGTAGTGGGACCTTTGATTCCGGGTCCCCCGTGTCCTTTGGACCGAGGTCCACCAAGTCGTCCGACCTACGCTCCACCCTGGTCTTAGGACAAAAGGGTCCCGGAGGACTCCGGTCCTCAGAAAGGTGGCACGAGGGGCGTCGACGCTAGTGACAACAAGGGTGATTCCTGCCCCTGCTGTCACAAACTGGACGTGAAAGAACGTGTCATACCACCGAGAACCCGACAGGACTACCGAGTCGTCATTTCTTAGGTGGACGGTACGTCCTCTACGGTCATCTGTGTCCAAGCTAGGGACCCAGCCCTTCTAGAGACCTCTTCCCTTCCAGATGGGTGAGGTCATGAAAACGGACTTTGTAAAGTCCCTGTCTCCTCGGACCGATCAATGTCAGGTACCCCAGCGTTTTCTCAGGCTGTGCTGAATCGCTGAGTTGTTGTGACACCCAGAATGTCGTCCGTCCCTCGGTCTTCCGTGTGTCTGGGTGGGTAGCACCGGATCTGCGACCCAAATGGGTAGTCCAGGACAATCAAGTGCCCCAAGAAGACACTGTTGGGTTCACTATGTCCGCACGGGGACGTGCACGCGGCCACCCGTCGGGCCCGTAGGAGGGGTGGGCGAGACAGTGGCCTGTGAACCGCTTCTGTGGCGCGGTCGCTGTGCTCGGAGTCGGAACCACGGGCCTCGTGGGTACCTTTGTACTCCGGCGGGCGGCGGCGGGCCCTCTGCGACTCTCAGCCTGCCTGCCTGCCCGTCGCCTGACCCGTCGGCTACGCGTACCGGGCTCGCCCGCCTTCCGTCCCTCGCGCCCGCGGGCGCCCCGCCTACGTCTCGGCGCGGATCCCAGGCCCCCAGCGGGTCCGGCTGCGATCGGCCCTCCTTCGCGTCCGCGCCGCCGGAGGGACCGCCTCTGGCGGTGGAGGGAAAGCGTCGCGCTCCCCCCGCCCGGGGCTGCCGCCGGGCGGGGTCCGGGGCGGGCTGGGCCAGGCGGGGGAGCCGGCGCGCGCGGAACAACCAAAGCCCAACAGTCCGTCGTCGGCGCGCCCGGGGCCGCCGCCACCCGCACACCGAGCCGGTACGGGCGCTAGAGCCGGACTCGGGAAGTCGGGCGGCGTCCGTACTTCCTGTCGCCCCTGAGGTTCCTGGTCGTTGAGTACCACTCTGGGCCAGTCGGAGGAGGAGGAGGAGCTGGGGTAGAGGCCGGGGGTCTTGGGTCTGGGACGGCCGCCGGGGGTCTGACAAAGGTGATTCTCCTGAGAATTCTGGGCCCCGACGCTGCCAGGTCTCGTTGAAACGGTTCAGAACCTATAGTTCTTCCTTCCGTAGGACCGGTGGGACGATTCTGGACTCTTCAACCGGTTCGAAGTCAGGGTGGGGGGAAATGTGGAGGGTGGTCCCCTGTGGGACGCCGGTTCTGACGAAAGACTAGGTCTTCTCTGTCCTCGTCCCCCGCGGACTGGGTAGAAGGCCTTTTCCTTTCACCTCCAAAGGGTCACTTGCTCCCATGGGCCCTGACCACCCCAGTCCTCCAATCTCCCAAAACCCCTGGTATCCACCCGTTCTCAGGGGTGCACTGTCTCCTGGCCCGTGTCCTAACTCCCACCGACCAATAACTCAACGACAGGCACAGTCCTGAGATTTATAAAGTCTCTTCACGACCTTCGGTGAACTACCTCGGGGTCCCGGGACCCCTGACCCGTCTCCTCCTCCACACTTACCCCCAGGTTCTTCGTCGATCTCCGTTTCCGTCTAAAGACTAATAGTTGTCCCGGTCCAGTCTCTCTGCCCCCACCCCCTCTGAGTCACTAGGGTTCCGACTACGCGGGAGGGTCGGGGATTGAAGACTCTAGACCCCTCCTAGGTGGTGGTCACCCACCTACTACTACATTGACCTCCTATTCCGTTGGGGTCGTTCGGGTCCCGAGACCTTGTAGGACAGACCGTCAAATCTTGACAGAGAAACGTTTACCGAACGGAACCGTCCACACCTGTTTCCCCGTCGGGGAGGGTAGGCACCTCAAACTAACTCCTCCGTCCTCCCGTGAGACTGTTACTTCACGGAGACTCTCACTTCCGAAGAATGACCCGGACACCTACCGATCAATATGGGTGGTCGGGTCGTCCACAAAGGGGAACTAGTCTTCTTCTTTGTCCAAGGGGAAGAAAACCCCTCTGGGTACGGGTCCTACCCCTGGGTGGTAGAGAGAGACCGGCCTCCTGGCTCTCTCCTCCCTCGGGGACTACCCCGACAGGAACCCATCCCTACATCAGTCGTGCTCCTTCCCTCCAAGGGACCCGGAGGTAGGGTGGTAGGTCGTCGGTGCACGTCGCGCAGTGAGTGTCTGCGTGTCTGTCCGACGGGGCCACGGTTCCCGAGGTTCAAGTTTCGGGTCCCCTCGACGTCCACGAATTAAGCCCGCACACTGACTACGTCGGCCCTCCTCGTCTGTCGACAGAGGAGACCCCGAGAGGAGACCACGTGTCCGAGGACCCTTTGAGTATCTGTCTGTGTCGGACGTACGACACCTGGACTACGGGAGCGGGACCTACCAGTGGAACTTGGTGGCTCAAAAGGAGTTCTACTTGGCCCGAACCGACCGACTAGTCTCTCCTTGGGTGCTCCGAACAGGCTCCCTTCCTAGGACCTCAGGAGAGTAGGAAGAGAACCCCGGGACCGTGTCGGGAGAGGTAGATTAGGGTCCCCAGACTGGAAGGGAGGGTCCACCGCGAGGCCCAGGCCGGGTAGTCGCACCGCCTCGACCTTCTTCCTCGGTGGGAGTAGCGGGTGTTTCACCTGCTCGTCCATGCACCCCCGACACCGGCCCTCGCCGTCTCGTCCCGACCCCAGACGCGAGTGGATCATCCCCGTCGATAGATGAGTGGACCACCTCCGTCCTTACTGGGGAGGAGATGGGAGACTTAGGAACCAACATGATAACTAACGTAGTAGTTCCTTTGGTGGCAGGAAGAAGGTCCTTCGGAGGGATCTAACTAGGTTTCTCTCGATTTTGGAAGGGACCAGGTCCCCCTTCACTCGACTCGGGAAAGTAGGTCGGGACTTTTTTAAGTGTATGGAAGGGACATGAGTACTGAATTGAAGGGGTGGAATTACCTAGACGAGGGGTATCTCGTACACAAGGATCCCAGTGGTCTGTCAAGTACCAAACGTCTCAGAAACCTACAGACAAACGAGAGAACCAGAAGGACAGTGATAGTACTCGACCCGTCCCGTACGAGGTGGAGGTGAATGTGTTCTTTGTTATTTATAAATAGTTCATGGGTGTTGTGTGACCCCTGTCACGATCCTCGGTCCTTTGGTACCACTCGTTTTTTCTGGGACAGAAGGAAGGTACCGAAAGAACATTTCTTTGCATACTCACACATCGGTCGTTCCCGACGATTCTTTACGCACGACGACACCCTCATTCCCCTTTGAACTGGAACAGGGTCTCAGTCCCTCCTGAAGGGACTCTTTCCTACGAACTAGACTTTGTGTGTCCTACTTCTCCTCGAGAAATCCTCACACGACTTTCCCCTTAAAGTTGGTCTCCCTGAACGCACACGTTTCCGGGACCCCACTCTCCCCACCACTACGTGAACCCATCGAATCTTTTCCGGTCGCACCGAGTCCGACCTCTCTCTTCCCCACTCTCCTCTGACCTCCACGCCCGTCCTCGGTGTAACAGGGGGTACCGTCCCCACAAAAGACAAACAAACGAACGAAAAGTTCCTTCCAAAATAAAAACTGTAAAGTTAGAAAATTTTTTTAAAAAATAAAAACTGTCGTAGTCCAGAATACACCCTAGCAGTAACATCTCTCACCCGAAGGGAGATCGACACCGGGGTCCCGAGTCGTCAACGTCGCGCGCCCGAGTCAACAAGACTTTGGACACCCTAGAATCAAGGGGTCGGTCCCTAGTTTGGACACACGGGACGTAACGTTCCACCTAAAAATTGGTGACCTGGTCGTTCCTTCAGGGTCGGTCCTACAAAAAACCCCATCCGTCAACTCCTAGGTCCGCACCCGTCAACTCCTAGGTCCCACCCGTGGCACCACCCCCGTCGTTCCCGTGAGAACCACGGACCCATCTCCGCAGTACGACGAGATCGGATACCCCTGGGACTTTTGCCGGTGAACGGAGACGAGGCACCGACGACGGTCGAAGAGGACTCGAGGTCCCGAGTAGTTCCGCCGTCTCACACTTCTCCTCAGCCCCACCGGGGCGTACCACGTCTTTCTCTACGTTTCACTCGTGAATGACGGGAACTAGGACCTTCCGACCTGAGTCCTTCGGGCTGTCGGTTCTATTCTTCTCGTGTCCGTCCGTTGGGTCGTACTCGACGGTCAGACGGAGCCCCCAAGGGTGCTCGACACCCGTACCACCTTGACCCACCGTGGCCGGAGGACTAAAGAGAAGGAGACAAGGGGGAACCTTTTCCCCTCGGAAGGAGTTTCTGGAGTCCCTTTCGTCCCCTCCCGACCCTCCGGGGTGGATTTCCGGTCGCCCTTGTCCTGCATGTGTGTGTCGTCAGTACGTCCCATCCGAGACGGAAGGTGGTCGACACACCGGAACCGGTCCAACGAAGGTCTTCGGAGTTGATGGAAGAGACATTGACCCCTGTCATTGGGATTGGGAAGGGACTTCTCAGAAATCCCTCACGTGACTACACCCGTGTCACGAGGGGGTCTAGGACCATGCGTCATCCGTAAATTATCGACACTCAATAGTAGATGACCGGAAGGGACTACCGAGTCTGCCATTTCTTAGACTGACGTCACACCCTCTCTGGGTCCAAGCTAGGGACTCAACCCTTCTAGGGGACCTCTTCCCTTACCGATGGGTGAGGTCATAAGAACGGACCTTGTAAGGTGCCTGTCTCCTCGGACCTCCCGATGATCAGGTACCCTAACGTTTCTCGACCTGTGCTAACTCGTTGATTGTGTGTGCAGTAGATGATATTCAAGGGATGGATGATTCCTCAAGGTAAACCTCTCGTGCCAGTATTCGGGCGAAACACGCATTCAGGCTGTTTCAATCGGATCCATGGGTCAATTGTGGTAACCGACACATCATGACATGACATTATCCAAATATTACGGAAAGTGGGTTTATTATATAAATTTTTGTTTGTGTTTTTTATTTCTTTCGGAAAAATTAGAACGTCATGTCATGGAACTTTTCCTGTCATCACGTATGTCCCCGACCGCTCCTCACTTGTTCGTTCTTCCCAATGACTGACCTCCCCCGCTCCTCCACCCTCTGCCACCTCGACTTCCTAGCAGTCGTCCTCCTCTCCCTCCCGTCCGACGTCGCCGAGAGTACGGACCGCGACTACCGTGCCCGAGGTCCAGGAACGACCTTGGTCCACATGGAACCGTAGAAACTTACAAGCGTGGAACTTCCAAGTCACATCCCCTGAATGACCTAATCACTCTCTTTCACGGTTCGTAACGACTACTCTCCCCGGTAGGTACTTCCCGGTCCCTTGAGGTCTCCTCTCGGGAGGAAGGGTCGTTCCGGTGAGGGACAACCAGGGCGAACAGGGGTCCTGACAGTCCCTGTTTCTACGGCAGAGAGACGTGACGAGGACCGAGGGTCGGCCTGACCCCCGACTCTCTATAATTGGCTGCGACTACCTTTGCGAGGCCAGGTCCCGTGTCGGGTAACACACGGGTGTGTGCCGTTTGTGACCGAGGAAAGACAGGGACGGTCACCTCTCCCTCCGGCCTGACGCGGAGACTCTTCCAGGACCCGACCCGTCACGACTGCCCGGACGAGGAAACAGCCGAATCTGTATGTCTCCCACCAGACTCACCGGACCCGGGTCCCGAGAGTCGTGCCTGAGGTCCGGGACGTCCCTCTCTTGCGATCCGAAGACGGGGCTCGTAGAAGAGAGGGGTGACCCAAGTTTTTACGTGTACGGACGTTGAAGGGGCCACCAGGCTACCAATTCTGAGGCGGGAAGGGGACGTACCGTCAAACTAGAGACGAGTCCATTGATTCCATTTTGTTCCTACGTGAACGGACCGGACGTCAAACCCTCTTCGGTGTCACGGACTGTCCGACCCGTGGAGAGTTTTTGGTCGGTGGTGAATTCACGAGGCAAGGAGACTGGTCATTCTGGGACCGACCGTCCTCCATTTCTGTGTGCTCAGGTTCTTCGTTTTGCCCCCTGAACAGACCACCAGGTCACCAATTCTGAAATGGAAGGTTACGTTCCCCGGACTCAAGTTAGGGACCAACCCCTTCATTCTAGAGTGTACGGAGCTCCGGTTTTAAATTCTTTTCCCGTTGGAGGGTCAGACCGGTCCGGGACGTGGGACTGACACCGAGAAACCACTGGGGGTCCCGAGCAGAGACTGGGACCGGGGGGTCCGGACGTAGTAACTGGGGCTCTCCCGAGCCCCGACGTCCGAACTGGTCGGAGTGACTACCCCGTCGACAAGTCGAGGAGGGAGAACTCCAGACCTCGGGCCACTGGCCGTCCCACTCGCACCCTCGTCGGGGTCGTGTTGTCCCGGTACCTCGGCGAAGGGTCGTTTCCACGGCGACCGGGTCCGCCGGACGTGTTACGGGACGGAGACGATTTCTCTGAAGAACCCTTCGTCTGGACGGGAACTGGGTCGCCGAAGGTAACGGGGGAACGACACCGGGAAGGAGTGTTGGGGCGGGGTGTCTCCCCGAGGGTCGGGTCAGACAGGACCGGACCCGAAGACCCGAGAAAGAAGGGAGACACTACCTCCTCGATGAACGGGGGCACGAGTCCGGTCCCCCACCCCTCGTTGGGTCTCCAGTGTGATGACTTCGGGCCGGGAACCACCAATCGTCCCTCCGGCACGACACTTTCGGGAAGTCAGGATCACCCCTCTCCATCCGGATCCGCAGGTAGTGGACAACCACACTCCCCAGGGTCCTGTCGGAACGAACCTCGACCCCCAACAAGAGGACCCCGACTCCCTCCGGCACAAGGGGGCCGAAACGTCTCCACCTGTCCCCGTCCCGTCCCACAGGAGACGTCTGGTCTCCGACCACGGACGTAAGACTCCTTCGACCTCGTTCCAAACCGAAACATTTCTCCGCTAAGCCCACGGACACCAGAATGGACGGGGTGGGGACAGGGGTCCCCCGAACTAAACCCAACTACCAACTAAGCCCCGCAGTAGTCTCGTGACAGTTGTGTCACGGAAGAATTTACAGAGGTCCCGAAGGGGCAGCTGCGATCACCATTTCGTGAGCGGACGGTTACGTCCTCTGTATCCTCTACGACCAAGCTCGGGACCCAGTCCTTCTAGGGGACCTTCTCCCGAACCGTTGGCCGAGGTCATAAGAACGGACCTCGTAGGGTACCTGTCTCCTCGGACCGCCCGTTGTCAGGTATCTAAGCGTCTCAGGTTGTGTTGACTTCGCCAAATCATACGTATGTATCTGCAGAGGTACCCAAGGACCTGCGGGTCACGAATGGCTCACGGACCACGGACCAGCCCTAAATTCTCTACAATCAAATAGAGTTCCCGACTGTCAGTCCTACCAAAGTCCGGGGCCTCTATTCACTTTGGGACCGGGTGGAGGACGGGTGGGCGAAGACCGAAAACCCGAAGGACAGACCACCAGGGGTCAACCAGTGACGGTGTATATATACAAGTCCCTCCTCAGGTCATCCTCGAGTCAGAGGATCGTAGCCCCCAACCCAGATCTGAGACTACGGTCTAGGAAGTCCCTCACGGGGACTACTGACATTTCACCCCTTCCCGTCGGACTCTCCCGACACCCCGGGTCCTCAGGGTTCCGATCTTTTTCTTCGAGGGTCTTGTTTCTCGAAGGAAGAGGGGTGGGGTGGGGGTGGTGGGGAACCTCGGGTGTCGGGTGAAGGGGAGGGGAGTCGGAGGGTCTGACACAAATAGACGTCCTAAATTCAGTGGACGGGTGTACGTATTAGGGTATTAATCGGAGTTTGGGGTTGTCAGCTGGAGGGACACGGGGACCCCCAGGACAGAGTCCTCAGTTCCCTGAAGGATAGAGACAAAAGAGTAGGCTTCCGTCCTACAATTATTGGACGAGACGGTCCGGCATCTCGACAACTCTCCTAATCTCGTTAGGAGACTCCCACTCCGATAACACTTTCTATTTATTTCCTATTCCACAGTCTCAGGCACTCACAACAAGCCCTCGGTCCCGTAGAAGTCAGACGAGTGACTGGGCCCCCGTCCCGGAGGGACGTGCGGGTGGTGGACCTACGAAGGGCCGAGGTACCGGGGTCTCCCGGTTCGGACCACCTCCCACTGAACCCTCTCCTAAGCCCCTCGGAAAGGGAGGAATCGGTGTGGCGGTGCGTAGACGGGTCGGGGGAGGGCCGGGGTCTGTTGGTGAAAGGTAGAGATATCAAAGAGGACGAGACCTGTCAAACACCTTTGCCCTAGGACGTTAGACACCAAGAAACACAGACTGAACAAAGTGACTCGTACAAAAGTCCCAAGTAGGTGCAACAGCGGACCCAGTCTCACAGTAAGGAAAAACACCGACCCATCATAAGGTACGACGAGGCGTAGATTAGCCGGAGGGGAGTCAACTACCTGTAAACCGAACAACGGATGCAAAACTGACAACACTTATTACGGCGGTCCTACGTTCGAACGAATGTGAATCGCGGACTTACCCATGTGCCGTTCGACACACAACACACAACACGAGTCGGTAGAGACTGAGACCCTGGGGTACCTGACATCGGCCGGTCCGAGGAGACAGGTACCCTAAGAGGTCCGTTCCTATGACCTCAGTCAACGGTAAAGGAGGAGGTCCCCTAGAAGGTCTGGGGCCCTAGTTTAAGCGCAGAGGACGTAACCGTCTACCTAAGAAATGGTGACTCGGTGTCCTGTTACCAATTTTCCCGTCTAGACACCCGGGGTAAGGGGTCTCTAAGAGTAAGGTACTTATTAGACCCGTCACGACCCTTAGACGTAAAGTCTCCGAGGGTCCTTCTGCCACTACTTCCCTAGTCGTCTGGGCTCTCTCTCTCTCTCCGTCGGGATCCGGTACAGCCAGTGTGGAGACAATGGGCCCAGGAGTCTCAGGACGCCTGAGACTCCCTGGACCGGTCCTACAGTCGGTCCACACCGGGACAAGCCTCGTCAACCGACCTGGACCCACCGAAATACTCGAGTCGTAAGATTACAAAAAAAGTAGACCTATGTCTCGAAAGTCCCGGGACATTGTGGGAAAGACCCTAGTTTTAGAGGAAAGAACTCATGGGTGTCCTACCTTAGTTTTAGAGGAAAGAACTCATGGGTGACCTACCATGCTGATCTTTAGACTGGTCGGTGCTTAAAAGGAAGAATTTCTTGTTTGTTTGTTTAGGTCTTTATCGAAATGTCTCCACTATAGGTCGCCTTAGGCCGAAAACAAAACGACACAGACCAAATGTCGGGCTCTTATTTCCTCGACACCCGAATCGTTGGACCTGACCTTTACTGAGGAGGACTCGACCCGTGGGGGAGTGTAAGGACCAGAGACGACCCCGAAGGGCTCGTCCGCTCCCCTCTACCCCACTAAAGAAGAGAGTTCCGATACCGGGACACCCAGGAGGGACTGAAGACCGGCCCCACTTGTACTCCGGGCCTCTCCACCACGTCGGAAGGACCCCAGTGGGTCGTCAGACCTCGGACTTGGGTTAAACGTGTAGCGGGGGACGAGTCTCTTGAAGCGACGGTCAAACCACCGAACTCCCCCTTGTCGTCAAAAGTGCGCCCCCACTAAAACGAGGGGCCCCCCGTACACCGCTACAGTGGCGCCCTCCTCCGTCACGGCCCCGGAGGTCACGACCTCCCGACGACGGTTGGTAGGATGTTGTGGGCTCTGTTCAGGGCGAGTGTCACCAGGTCGGGTTTCGTAGTCATCGCGACTCTGACTCTTTGGGACTCGGTAGTTCTCCGGTCTTTCTCCGCCAATCGCGACGAGTGGACTAGTTTCGGGGTGTCGAATCGCGACGAGTCGTCCTTCTTCAGGGGTGTGCGAAACAAGGACCATAAAGAGTGGATCCTCTACGACCCCTCCTCGGACCAGGGAAGACATCGGGGTATATGCCTACTGTGGGGGGATGGGGCTCAGACTCCGGGGGGGATCGAAGGGTCACCTAGAACCTAAAGGGTCGGATTTAGATCTTGACACGTTTCTAGTGTTGACCGGAACTCAGTTCTTATCCAGACCTACACCCCGTCACTCCCGTCCCTCTCCCGTTCGGCCCCGGAGACGCCTCAGTCCCCCGGACCTAGTCACCTCCGTCCCGGGACGGCACACGACGGTGGACCGGGTCGGGGTCGGTGTGGAGGGTGGGGTGGGGGACGGTCACACACACCCCCCCGGAAACGCAGAACACACCAGTTGCAGGGGGAACTTTGGAGGGTCTCCGTCCACAGGTCGCACGATGTCCAACTTGTACCTGTGAATTCTGAGTTCCTAAAACACTTTCCTCCTAGGGTCCGACTCGCGTGGTGGAGGCCCGACTCCCTCCCCGGACGGAGCCCCGTCCGCCACCCCCCACTACATAGTCAAAGGTTCCGACGACCTGGTTTTATGGTGTAAGTGAGTCAGCACAGGCTGAGAAACTCTGGGGTGTCTGACGTCGTGTGGTCCGGAGGGACAGGAGGTGGTAGAGGGTCTCAAGGGAGTTTGAGTACAGGTAACTCAGTCACTACGGTAGGTTAGTAGAGTAGGAGACAGCAGGGGAAGAGGAGGACGGAAGTTAGAAAGGGTCGTAGTCCCAGAAAAGATTCCTCAGTCGAGAAACATAGTCCACCCGTTTGATAACCTCAAAGTTGAAGTCGTAGTCAGGACGGTTACGTATAAGTCCTGACTAAAGGAAAGCCTACCTGACCGACCTAGAGGAAGGGAGGTGTACACAGACACGGGATCATCGGGGGAAAATATTCCTGTGGTGGTGGAATATTTTCCTGGTGTAGGATTGAGTTGACTAATGTAGACGTTGTTGCGATAAAGGTTTATTCCAGTGTGAGCCTCCCCGACTCCTCAACCTGAAGTTGTAAATTTAGACCACCCCCCCGCCCGTGTCGAGTTGATTTGTCTACTCGTAGGGGGGTCGATCCGGCGATAACAAGGTCTCCGTCCCTGTCCTCCGGACCAATCCTCGGACCCAAGACCTTGGGTCATCGAAATTTAGGTCACTCGAGACATGAACCGTCACGTCGGAACCCATGGTCAGACTGAGGAGTAATGTTAGAACGTTATTACTCCGGACGAGATTCAACAGTCTCTTCTACTCTTTCACACGTTTCGTAAATCGTGAAGAACACCGGGGTCACGTCGAAATAAATCTTTCGAAAGGAACCCCTGAAGGGACCAGCAGATCACTAATCCTGAGAACACAAAGGTGACGTCTCCCCGTACCCAAGTCAGGGACCAGTCCTTTCAAGGTCTACGGTGCTCCACATCGGTCTTTTTTATTTTGTAAGGGACCCGACTACGGCCCACGGTCAGACCCACTGAAAATCCCACATGTCCTCGACGAAACGCCCCGTCCCCCGTTGTGTACGAGTGTCTCCCCGGGGATGCAGAGGAAGACACCGGTGGAACCCAGACACGAGCACCCTAAGGACCGTCACTCTTGTCCTCCTTTTCAAGGACTCGAGAACAAGGTTGGGATGGAAAGAGGGCTCTTGACGGCCACTAAGACCCGACTCCGGTGGACGGGAGTCGGACGGACAGTGTAGCGCCGGAACGAGCACACCAGGGGAACGAACGAAAGGGTGGAGGGCAAGGAGTCGGTTAAGAGCGAGTAGGAAATTCTGAACGACGACCCTGAAGGGACCACCAGGCCACCAATTCTGAGACGTAAAGGTCACGTCCCCCGTGTCCAAGTTAAGGACCAGTCCCTTGACTCTAGGACGAACGAAGCACCGTACGGTCTTTAAAAAATTTTTATTCCATCTATGCGTTGTTCCTGAAGGACCACCGAGTCAACCATTTCGTAGACGGACGTTACGTCCTCTGGGACCAAGTTAGGGACCAAGTCCTTCTAGGGGACCTCTTCCTTTGTCGTTGGGTGAGGACATAAGAACGGACCTCTTAAGGTACCTGTCTCCTCGGACCACCCGAGGTCAGGGACTCCAGCGTTCTCAGCTTGTGTTGAATCGATGATTTGGTGGTTCGTTGTTCCTAAATGAGACATCGTGTCCCTTGCTATAATTTATAGAATAATTTTTTTTTCTTTTTTCTGTCACGACCATGGAGGAGAAGGTCCTTCGGGAGGACATCACCTTTTCGATCCCGCACACGGGGAACAGACGTGAGACGGACGGAGGGCCTCGGGTCACGAACAATAATTTTACCAGACACGGGGTGACCTGAGACTTGCGGTACATCCTTTATCGTAGAGAGAGACTGGGTCTCCCATAGCGCATTACGGACCCAATGTACGTTCCACGGGTCGTCAACACCAGTGAGCCGGACTTGAGGACACGACGGAGGCCCGCCGGGGCTCGTGGGGTGGGAGTTGGGCCGGGAGGTGTCGAGTCCAGGTCAAGTGGACCGGCTCCCCGTGTTTCCGAGGTAGCACACGGACTCTCCCGCCCCTTCCCCGACTACGAGACTTCTCAACCCACGCCCGTCCCCAGGTCTGTCTACCTCTGGGTCTGTTTCGGGAGAAAATTCTCCCCGAGTACCGTCGGCACGACTGCTACAGGACTAAGTCCTCCGACTTACAGTTTCCCTGGTCTACGGGTGCCACGGGTACTTGAACCGTCACGGGCCTCCAGTGGACTTCCACTAGTCACCCGCTACCCGTAGGCACGTCCGACGAGCGGGAGGGGACGTGATTTTCGGAGGTCTCCCACGGGGAGCCCGACGACCACGACGGTCACACGGGTCCCCGAGACTGCGGCTCCCACTCTCGGCACGTGGACCAGTCCGAGGGAACGTAGGGAGGAGACCCTGGGTGCGGACCCCTGAACACCCGCCTATAAAGAAGTAAACCCAGACTGTGAACTAGTCCCGAGGACGAGGTCCATAATCCCGGTCTCGGTCCTTTACCTAGGACCCTCTTCGAATGTACCGGGACCCCGACTTCGGACCTCCTCCACCGGCCTCTGTCCACACGTGGGGTCCATGTGACGTTCGGGGTCGCAGGACGTGCGTCGAACGACACGGGTGGGTCCGAAATCGTCAGACACTGCTCCCGGCCCCGTCACCGGAGGAGTAAAGGGATGTGTCTCGGGGTGGGGTCGGACAGACCCCGTAGGGGAGAGCACCGAGGGGACCTTAGGGTGGACTGACCAATTCTGGAAACGGACTCCCAGGACCCGTCTCCCCTGTCTACAGAAGGAAGAAGGGAGGTGACTTCTAGAGTCTCCTCCCGGGACAACCCTAGACCTCCTTCGCCCCCACCCCCACCCACAGAACCCGGTCAAATCTTCGTCACTCGTGGTTACACATGGATGACCCTCCTCGGACCACCCTCGGGGTTTCGACACCAGGAGGGTCGTGGCCCCCGAGGACTTAGGGCTACGACCTACCCCCACGTGGGTCTCCCTGGGGATAGTAGAGGACGCAGGTACCATGACCTGACCGAGGGTTTAGTCGGAGGAGACAGACGGGGAGCCGTTCTGTTCCCGGAGTGCGGAACAGAGGAGAGCTCAAGAAAAACCCGGCAGTGACCGGGACTGAGGGGACGACTGGGGTCTTCCCTCGAGACTCGGGAACCCCACCAGGGTCCCGTCGGGCGGGCGAGTCACAGAACAGGAAACAACCCTGAGCCAACTGGAACTGGGACTGTGAGGACCTGAGGTTCAGAGTAGACCGGGGAGGACGAGAAAGGGTGCAGGACTCACCCCCATTCCGGTCACCAGTCACACCTGTAACCCCACCCGGACCCCGAGGGCCCAATGACGGGTGGAGGGGAACCCTGGAAACATCTACCACCAAGAATACCTGGGTTACCTCCTGGGGCTACTGTAGAATGCCCGCGTGGCGAGGGCCCTCTTCAGGATGGACAAGCTGCACCGGAAACTGAAGTGACGGTGGGTCCACTCCCCCGCGGACCCGGACCCCTGTGTATCCTAGGGGAGAGACGGGAGACTGGCTGAACCCTCCCTCGGGAATCCCCTGGGACCGTGGCTCGGGGTCCGCAGGGAGGTAGTGACTGAGAGAGATGGACGGCGTAGGGGTGTACGTGTGCACACGCACTCGGACGTACCGCGTATGTCTCGGAAGACGCACCTGTGTGGCGCCAGTCGTGTGTTTACGGTGGGAGGTGCCCCTGGGTGTGTCGTGAGGGGTGTCCACCGGGGATCCCCTCGACGTCCTTCCACGAACTTCGGGTCGACCACCCGCGGAGCCCCTTCGACTGTGGGAGGGTCCCTGGGGGCAGAGTGGGTAGGTGCCTACGGGGTTCCTCGTCCACACTCCGCAGGAGACCCGACCCCCGGTCCTCGGTCGACAACCACCCCTCCCAGAGTCCACAGGACTGTGAGAACGTCCGACCGTAAGGGGGGTGTGTGTGTGGGCACCCCCCTTTCGTCTCTGTAGGAAGGGGGCAAGAGTGGGGGTGAAGAGTCCCAGACTCCCGAGATCCCTACTTTGACGGAGACAACCCCCACTCCCACTCGGACGTCCGGACACACGAGACCGGACCGACACGGGTCCCAGAACTACCCAGAGGAGAAGGGACGTCCTCTACCACATAGTTCGGTGGTGGTTCTCGGAGTAGCTTCCGCAGTAGAGTCCGATGTTACGGTGACAGAAACGGATACCGGGGTGTCCACTCCCGTTCACGGGGGCTTTTAGTTCGAGGAGTGGGAGGTGGAGCCTCGAACAGACCGGGTCCGACCTCGTCCTTAGTTCCTACACCGGCTAACTTTGACGGGAGAGGGTCTCGGCAAACCTGGGTCTCGGGGTGGGGGTCGATTCCTACGGTAGAAGAGGGGGAGGGGGGTGGAGGGTCGGTGGACCCTCCGAGGTCGGAACTTCTGTCTGGGTCCAAACGGTCCCCGGGGCGGGAGGGTCAGAGACAGGACGAGTGGGTGGGGGAGGGGGTAGACGGGGTCCGACGCCCTTTTGGATGTGGTACGACCCGTGTCTGGTGCTCGGACCGTAGATGCAAGCCTGGGAGTTGCTGGAGAAGGCACGGTAGCTCCTCTGGTCGCTGCTGTACCTTATGCTCCACAGGTACAGGATGGACCTCCACTCGGGAGCCGGGCGGGGCAGGACTCCCGAACCCGGCCCTCCGGGCGTCCGGGCCCGGCCAAATGGAGGGCCCCCAGTCCGGTGTCCCGTCAGAGGACCCCCGCGAGTAGTGCCGACGGGAGGGTACACGAATACCAGCCGAAGTGAAATATTTTTGAGTCTCTCCGGTCCGTTGATCTGTCGGTATCAGGGCGCCAGTGTGTCATTCACCCCCCTGTCCTTAAGTCTGAGTCCTGGGACGCCGAAATCTCGGCTCGGGACGGGTGAACCGATGAGGTTTCGATGGACCAGTGACTCGTGTCTGGAGTCGGAGGGTCTCCGGTAGGAGACCCGGGTGAGGTGGCGAAGGGTCCACCGAGTCTACCATTTCTTAGACGGACGTTACGTCCTCTGGGTCCGAGCCCTTCTAGGGGACCTCTTCCTTTGGTTGGGTGAGGTAAGAACGGACCTCTTAGGTACCTGTCTCCTCGGACCGCCCGATGTCAGGCACCCCAGCGTCTCTCAGTCTGTGCTGACTCGGTTGGGACAAACGAAACGATCCGATGGACGTCCGCGGGACATATACATCCATGTCCACTCTTGTAATGTATACGCCTGTCCGAATCTGGACGGTCGGAAGAGGTGGAACTGTGTCGGGGGCTACGGGTGGACACCCTCACGATAGTGACCCGTTATCGTCTAGTCATCCCCACCCCCGGGTGTCTCCGCTCTTCGCCACCCTCTCGGTGACCCGATCCGAGGTAGACCGAGGACCGGAGGGACCGAGGGAGACCTTCGACTATTAGAGGACCCACTGTCGAGTCCTCCCCGTCGCTCCGTGACGACGGTCGTGGACAAGGTCGGTCGCAACACAACTGAATCGGTCGTTCTACGTGAAGCCCCCGGTACCAACCCCTCCGACCCACTTCCATGGTATTCCCAACGGATCGTTGGTGGTCCCGAACCGGTACCCAATCCAAGGTAGGAGACGGGCCACGGGTCGACCGGACGACGGAAGACACGGCAACCGAGACCGTCGGGTCACAAAGGGGGGCCTGCGACTTCGGGGGAATGCGGGTGGGGTATCCTTCCTTCCTTCCCCAGGTAGAGGAATTGGGTCCCAAAGGGACTCTCCTCGGACCTCGAGAGTCCTCCCTACCTCTCGGACCGACAACGGACTTGGAGGACGAGAACCAGAGGGCAATTACAGACAGGGGACGGGGAGGGTTAGCCAGGGTAGTCTAGATGTTACTCTACTAGGCCCTGGACGACTTGGGACGGGACCCCATGGACCTCGACTCCCTTCTGAGGTTCCCTCACTAGGTCCACCGGCCTTAGTGACTCCAGAGGTGATAGTTACGGTTTCTCCGCTCAGAACACGTCGGTCAGCCCATCACCTTCTGTGATTGGAGACACACACCGCCACACTGGTCTCCACCGTCCCGAGACGTTGGTCCCTCGGCGACCCCGAGTCGACCAGACCTTGACCCCGTCTGTGTCTCCTGGGACCTACTGTGCGAGGGCCGGTGCGGCTGGGACCCCTGCCCGGTCCGTAGGGTGGAGGGTCAACTGTCTGTCCGGAACTGGAGAGTCGGGAGTGTCGTGTACCGCCCGACTGGGTCGGGACGGAACCCGGGGAAGGGTTGGAGCTTCTCCGTCCTGACCCCTCGCAGGGGTGCCCGGGGGTCTTCACCGGAGGGACGAGACGGGGCGGGTGGGTCTAGTACGTCGACGACTACTCCCCCTTGGCCGTCTCCTGGGTCCTCGGGTGCCGGCGGTTGGTCTGCAGGAGTGCGAGGGTGCGGCACGAGGTCCACCGACACGCGGTCGCGTCGGCCCAGTCCCTGCAGGACGTCCTCCACGCCGTCCCGGCGGAGAAGTACTAGCTGGACCGACCGAGACTCGCCCGGAGGGTCCACTCCAGCCAAGGGGGACCCCGACCCCGTCTCGAACCCCCACGTCCCATCCCTCCGACCGGGTGGGGCGAGGGGTTCCCCACGTTACCCCTGACAGAGTCCCTCCCACCCTCATTCCCCACGAGGCCTCCCCGGTCGTGACTCCCTACAGTGTCTCCTGTCTTTCCCACCCGACCCGACCCCATGGGGTCCCTCTGGGGGGGACGGTTCCCCGACAAACACCCTTCCCCGGACCGTCACACTCCCAGAGAGGTCCCTTCCTCTGTCACGCACAGGGCCTCCTGTACCCCTTTGGTGGTCCTCTTACTTACCCGGGCTACTCCTCGATCCCGGGGCCCCCTTTACTACTGGGGACTACCCCCTCTGGGACCCGTCTCGGGCCCTCCCCTGGGACGGGTGGTGGAGTCCCTCTCTTTTCCCGGGTGGTGGGTGAACAGTCACAAGTAAGGGGGAGTAGCGGCAAACGGGTCGGGACGGTGGGTTCGGACCCGGGTCCGGGGGAGAACACCCGTTTAAGTCTTCAAAGCACCAGCGGATTTAGGTACCCGTAGAGTGGTAATCGTGACTCCGTTTGCGTTCGTGGTCCCTTTTTACTGTTCCCTAAGTACAACCTTGTACACCCCAACCAAAGTTGTCCCACCTGACCCTCTTTGTGTAAGAGAAAAGTATTTCCGGATTCCCGAAGGACCTCCTTTCCCCGTCCCTCGTCGGTCGCCCCTCTCCCACACGGGACGTCGGTGGACCAGGGTGGAAGTGGTCCGACCTGTCTCTGTAGAGGGCTCCCACCGTCTCGGAGGACCCTGAACCAGGACAGGACGAGAGTGTAGGTAAGTGTGTGTTTAAGTACGTAAGGGATTGTGTGTCCGAAGGAAAAAAACAAAAAATTATAAATAACTAATAAATAAATACATAGCCGACGAGTCCAGAATCAATACCGTGTACCTTAGAAATCGACGTCGTAAGTTTGAGAATCGACACCGTACACCCTGGATCAAGGGATTGGTCCCTAGCTTGTGTCCGCGGGTCGTAACCCTCGCGCCTCAGAATCGGGGACCTGACGGTCCCCTAAGGAGTGTGTGGAAGAATATGTGTATATGTGCGACAGTGTACATGTGTACGTTAAGTGTGTGCGAGTGTGTGGGAAGGGGCGTATGTGTGTTTGAAGGCAGGAAGGGGGACCTCGGATCGAGAGAGAGATCTCGGCCCTCGGGTGCCGGCACGGCCGAGGGTCTACTCGACGGACCCTTCAGTACTGGAGGGAGGTAGAGTGGGATCCGCGACGGGAATTGACACGGTCGCCCAGTCAGGGGTCCCTCTACTTCTGGGTCCGAGGTAGGGAGAAACCCTCGAAGGACAGGGGGCGAGAGCAGGTCGCACGTACGAGTCAACGAAAGCAGCACAGGTTGAGACTGGGGTACCTCACATCGGGCGGTCCGAGGAGACAGGTACTTTAAAAGGTCCGTTCTCATGACCTCACCCAACGGTACGGGAGGAGGTCTCTTAGAAGATCTGGGTCCCTAGCTTGGCCGCAAAGGACACAGAGGACGCAACGGTCGGTCCAAGAAATGGTCATCACGGGTGAATCCTTCGGGGTGAGAACAGGTGTCTGGAAGAGCAAGAGACTGGACCTTACGGGAGGGACCCGTCTCCCGTCTGGCCTAGGAGTCGCGGAGAAGGAACGTCTCGGGACCCCCTGCCCCTCCCCCAAATGTTGGGTCCTACCGGACCCCACCCCTCAGTATGGACGACGAGCGGAGGGGGGTCTGTGTCTTGGCACCCGTCGCGTACTTTCTCCCCCGGGTGTAGTTGGCGAGCGACGACCGGGACCCGTTGACGTAGTTGCGCGACTCGCCGTTCCCGTGGTTGTTCATGTAGTTGATAGCGCTGTCGTTCGAGTGGGCGGAGGACTTCCATGGTCGACGGGGACCCGGATCCGGGACCCGTGGGCCCCACCCCGACGGTCGAAGCGTCTCCTTTTATGTCCAGCAGGTCGACGTACACTTATTTGTTGTCTATCTATTGCTTCAGGCCAAACCCATAGTCATGCATACAGGGTACGGTAGAAACTCTGTATGAAATTTTTTTCGAGTGAGTAAATAGGTTTAAAGTCTAGATTTGACCCCCAGGACATTTCCGAAGGGTCCACCGAGTCCCCCATTTTTTTTTTAGACGGACGTTGCGTCCTCCACGCCCTCTACACCCAAACTAAGGACCCAGTCCTTCAAGGGGACCTCCTCCCGTACCGTTGGGTACGGTTACGGGAACGGACCTCTTAGGGTACCTGTCTCCTCGGTCAGGCGTCCCAGATCTTCTCAGCCTGTGTCGACTTCGCTGACTCGAGTGCGAACGTCCGGGGGTAAACACTTGTCGTCCCTCCTTTTCTCCAACGTAGACTCGTAGACTGGCGGGGGGAAGGTGGTCGGGGTCCCGACACCCAAACTCCCTTGACCCTCAGTAGACCTAAACCCCCAGGTCCACCTGTCAGCACCGAGGGTCTCCGACGACAACACCCCACCCCCCGTGCGAGGACCGCCCCGAGACTTACGTCACGAAGTGGGACGGTGTGGGTCAAGGAAAAACCTCTCCTCCCTCGGTAAGACGTACTGAACACCCTAGAATTAAAGGGCTGGTCCCTAACGTGGGGCCCGGGAGTCGTCACTTTCGTACCTCAGGATTGATGACCTACCGGTCCCTTAAGAAACGTCAAGGAAAATAGCCCAGTCGCATAGACTCAATCTCCCAGTAATAAAGGTAAACGTCTACTCCTTTGACTCCGTGGTTCTCCGATTCATTGGAGGGGTTCCCGAGGACGGTCATTCACGACCTGCCTCCCGGGGTCGTCTCCAGACCGATCCGACTACCGTCTCGACGTCCACTGGATTGTGACCCGTAGTCGGGCGGTCGTAGTGACGTGGACGACCGACCCCCACACTCTCGGCTGAGGACGGTGGATCTTTGGGCTCCCTCGATTCCCAATCCCTCCACTTCCTCGAACGAACTTCAGCGAGTCGACCAGTGACGGCGCGGGCTCCCGAAACTGGGGTCCGGGGACATCAGGGCGCGTGAGAGAGGCAACTTCTCTCGTCCCGTTCGGGTCCTGTTCTCTCCGCCACCGGTGTCCGGGGTAAGTGACGTAGGGGTCGGAGCGAGGTCGGTTCTGTTACCGCGGAAGGCGACAGTCGTTTCCCCCGCTGGACCTTCCGGGCTCCTCCACCACCTCTTCGGGTCCTGGGGAGTCGCGAGAAGGACGAGACCAAGGTCGGTTGGAAAGGAGCAGGAGTACATATACTCGCCCCCTCCTCCTCTCGACCCGCCGGGACTGAGTCCACGACCTTTAAAAGTTTGTCCTCGAAACCTCTTCTTTGACCCTCTCCCTTCTTCACCCCTCTGCCGTCCCCCGCGCCCTCCCGGGTACCCCACGAGTCGTGGTCGTGGGCGCTCACACTCTCTCTCTGCGTGTGCGGTGCTCCCGTAGTACTCGCCCTCGTCCCGGGTCCCTCCCCCGCGGGACGACTGACGGCGGGCGGGCGGGGGCCGGGCAGGTCCTGAGGGACCCCCCTTTGTCGGCGTGGCACTACTAGCGGGTGTAGTCGGGTCGCTCGTCGCGGAAGCTCCTCAGGGCCTTGTGGGACTGGATGCGGCCGGCCCGGTTCTCGTAGTTCTGGGCCCACTCCCCGGGGACGAGACACGGGGGTCGTGAGCGGGAAGACCCGGTTCTAAGTTCGGGGGACCTGACTGAGGTCCCGGACGGTGGGGGTCGGAGGCCTTGTGTGTGTGACCGGGCTCGGCGGTGACGAGACCGGGGCACTGAACGGTCCTTCGGGTGTCAAAGACTCCCCGGGGAAGAGACAAGATTGAAATAAACCGGCACCAGTCGGAAACAACAACACACACCCGAAAGAGACCAACACCGCTTGACCCCCGAGGAGAGATCACCGCTGACACCACCTAAGAGAACACGCTGTGCCCGAGACCCCGTACACCCGAGTCATTCCACCGAATACCCGAATCAACGGGGCACCGTACACTCTAGAAGGGTCTGGTCTGTGGTTTGGGTACAGGGGACGCAACCGTCCGTCTGAGTTGGTAGCCTGGTTGTTCCTACAGGCAAAGGAGGAGAACGAGTTTCAGACACGAGTAGGGGGCCCAGACACGGGGGTCGGGGTGGTAGGGGAAGGTAGAAGGACAAAAGTAGAATTTTCTACGAGTAAGTCTGGAAATGAGGAGGTTTCCGGGATTGGGATTGTCAATGTTATCGTCACTGACAATGACTCGTGAATATGACACCCGGGAAATAGTTAAGTAGAGTACGCTAGGAGTTTACTCCGTCCGCAATAAAGACAGGAGTAAAATGTCGACTCCTGTCACTCCGACTTCCCTCGATTCACCGAAGGGCCGACCCCTCCTTACCGTGACTCGAGACGGGTCAAAGGTTCTAAAGGAATGTAAAAGACCAGTCACACAATCTTAGGACCGATAGATACTCCAGTAGACCCGGGTGGGTACACTTCTCAGATTCTTGGATTGGTTGTAAGAGGATTGTGTCGTCAAAAGGTCGATGACACAGTCCTCAACCTACGAAATAGAGATGAGAGAGGTAATTCCTTGAATTACCACCCTTCTCTGGGAATTTTGTCGCTTGACTATCAAGTCTTATAATAATTATCGTCCGTCGTGCGGTTGTCGTCCCTCCGGTCACCCTAGGGTGCCTGGAGAAATCTCTGCCACTCACCCGTAGACTTCCCACTTCTCCTCTGAGGTCTTCCCTCCCTCGTCATTCCTGTCTCCGAGGATTCCGTCCCTCCTCCACCACAGGCACCGCCTCCACCCCGCTCCTCTTACGAAGGAAGGGACCTCGTCACTCGGTTTACTTTGATCTCTCTCGTCACACGGAAGTTGTGGTCTACTTCCTTAGTCCTGTAAGAGGGTCGTCATCCCTCGGTTGCTTCAAGCTCACCGCGTCTCTCGACCCCGAACTTACCCCCGCGGCGTATTAAAATCCTCATACGGAGACCATCCCCGTACATCAAACTATCCAACATCCGAGCCTCCGTCCCGAAGGGACCATCGAGTCCACCATTTCTTAAGCGGACGTTACGTCCTCTGGACCCAAGTTAGGGACCCAACTTCTAGGGGACCTCCTCCCGTACCGTAGGTGAGGTCACAAGAAAGGACCTCTTAGGGTACCTGTCTCCTCGGACCGCCCGACATCAGGTACCCCAGCTCTTCTCAGTCTGTGTTGACTCACTGATTCGTGTCGTATCTGGTCCCAACCTCCGCTCCTCCAGTAATGACAGTAGGTCCTCTTTTTCTCCCAGGGGCGACCGTCCGGGACCCGGGGGGCCACTGACATGGGGCGGGGGAGGGGTCCACTTCGTCTTGGACGAGTCGCAGAGGATGGTGTAACGGGTCATGTGCTTGTAGTAACGACTGGACGCCTCGCTCTAGGTCTCCGAGTTCGCGTTCTAGCTCCTCGCCCCGCCCGCCTCGGGCCTGGCTCGGGTCGACCCCGCCCCGCTGTAGGCGGTGTAGGTCCCACGCACACACCCAGAGGCACTCGGTCTCGGGCAGAGGGGTACGGGGAGATCCGACGGAGTCCCACGACACGTCAGTCTGTCGCGACCGAAGTTTCGGCCTGAGCCCGAGAAAGACCGACTCATCGGAAATTCGGAAGGTAGGAAGTCGACAGTTCGTCTTAGCGCTAGAGACGGAGTCTCTGGATTGGACTCCTAAGCCACGGAGTCTGACTCTCAGTGGACCCGTAAATCGACACACCCCCGAAGTGAGACCCCTGACGTCACTCTCGACGCTCTACCGGACCGTAACGGTCCTCCCTATGCCAAGGGACTGTCTAAAAGCCATGAACGAAACTACTAAAACGTCGTGTACCGTTATTTCACAGATTCCCCGCGGAAAATGATCAACTGTCTTTTCGTGAGATTTCCGACCGCCTTCAGGTCAAGTATGACCCCCCGACCCTCAGTGGAAACCCAGTGGCGGACTTCTATCACATCTTCACCCTACACCCTCCCCATTAGATCCTCCAGAAGGACCTCCTCCACCAACGTGTCTTCAGAAAACCCCTCTTTCTCTCGTCCCCTCCCGGGTCCGCCTGGGTCTGAAAGGACCCGACTGGAAAGGAGGAGGCGACTGGAGAGGGTGGAGGGTAAGTTACCCGTCGGCTCCAGGTCGACGTGTCGCCCGTCCCTCTTGTCCGACGCTACCTCGTGGAAGCACTCGTCGACTAGTCGTGGAAGGTTCTCGTTTACCTGTGCGCCTCTGCGGACGACCTCGACCTCTTGGCGTCCTACCTCGACCTCTACCTGTGGAGGGCGGTGGACGAGTGGTAGCGGTCCACTCGTGGCGACCGGACCCTACCCTCGGCCCTCGACCTCGGTGTGGAATACGGGGGGTTAGGGGTACCGGACTTAGGGGGCAGAGGAAACCCCAACCCCGACGCCGTCGACCTTCGTATTCCGTGCGGCCCGTGAGTTCACCGCCCTCCTCGCAGCCTTCCTCAGGAAGTGATTCCTACTGTGGTCCTTCCTGAACCTGTGGCCACTGTTGGTCGGTCTGTAGCTCCTCGGGTGGCTCCACCACAGGCGGGCGCTTTCGCAGCCACGTAACTACTGGCTCGTCTTCTTTGACGCTTTCGTCTTCCACGGACCCCGAGCCCCCGACCCGTTCCCCCCAACTCTCTGTCGTCCTTCCCCGACCCCCTCCGAACGCCCTCCTCACTTTGGACCCGAGAGTCCGGTGTTTAGGGGACACTGAAACTCAGAGAGAAAGAGTAGACTCCCGAAGGGACCACGGAGTCTACCATTTCTTAGGCGGACGTTACGTCCTCCACGGCCAAGCTAAGGACCCAGCCCTTCTAGGGGACCTCATCCTTTACCGATGGGTGAGGTCATAGAACGGACCTCGTAGGGTATCTGTCTCCTCGGACCGCCCAGTGTCTCAGTCTGTGGTCACTCCCTACTTGCGAAACACACACACACACGAGTCAACCCAGGCTGAGAAACGATGGGGGACCTGATATATCGGACGGTCGGAGGAGACAGGTACCCTAAGAGGTCCGTTCTTGAGTAGAAATTTTACCCTCACCAGTTGGGATCACCCCAACTACTCTAATTTATTTAGGAAAGTGTATAATTTCTGAGTCTTTTGACAATCGGTTGTAAAATTAATCCTAAAGGGTCTGGAGGGAAGAGACAAGACCTCGTATCGGTATGGTCCCCGGAAGTCCCAGGTGGTCAGGTCTCCCGTTATCTACCCGACCCCAACTCGACCAGGTGCCTCGAGTAAAGGGACCTAAGGGACCACCGAGTCTACCATTTCCCAGACGGACGGTTACGCCCTCTGCCTCCAAGCTAGGAACCCAGCTCTTCTAGGGAACCTCTTCCTGTACCGTCGGGTGACGTCATAGTAACGAACCTCTTAGGGTACCTTCTTCCACGGACCGCCCGACGCCAGGTACCCCAGCGTTTCTCAGCTTGTCTTGACTCGCTGAAGTGACGTACCTCGGACAAAGTCCCTACCCAACGGTCTTCCACCCGTGTCTCCCCAGTGAGTCCTCGTCAGGGGCCGACGTCTCAAGTTCTGTTTCGAAGCTTTTCGCCCGGAGCCTCACCCCGAAGTCGGCCGGCGGGTCGTAGGCCCCGGAACCTTCCCGCTCCTGGGCGATTCGCCGCCCGCGCCCGCCGGGGAACCCCGGTGGACCACGATTGCCGGGCGAACCGAAGGGTCGACCGCGACCTCGTCGCCACGGCTCTCGACGCGCGCGCCCCGCCGGCGGACCTCCTCTGCGACGGCGCCGCGCAGTCGAGCCTCGTCGTCGCGCTCCGCGAGCCGGACGAGACGGCGCACGTGCTCGACCTCGACCTCTTGCAGCTCTACGTCAGCGTTCGGGACGCGGCGCTGCCTCGCGAGGCGGTGGCGGCGCTCCGGGACGCGGCGGACCTCGTCGCGGCGTCGGAGACGCTCCTCTAGTAGGCGCGGGTCGCCGTCGAGTAGGTCCCATTCCGCGGGCGGGGCGTGAAGGCTGGGCGGCTCCCGGGCTCTCGCGTGTGACTCGGGACGGAGAGGCGAGGGGGTGGCGTCTGACGTTGGACCGGCAGGGCGTCGTGGACTTCCTCGACATGCTTCACATGGACGCCCTCGTCCTCCTCCCGTTGGACCTCGCACGGTGGTACTACCTGGCGGACCGGAGAGCCCGGGACGTCCACCCGCGGACCCGACCTGGTACGCGTGGACACGATTCCCGTCCTGACTACGGGTTCCGCCGCGGACGGTCGTTGATTCCACCGAAGCCCTGGCCCGACCGACCAGGGGTCTTTCGACTGAGGAGGAGGAAGAATAGACTGGGTTTCGGAGCGGTTCGAGGGGAGGGTACCACAAGAAGAGGGCGTGCACAGGGGAGGTCCCGGACTCCTAGTCCCAACCGGTAGACTCTATCGTGATTCCCGGGGTCTACGGGAGGGTCCTCTGGTCCGGTGGTCCGCCACGGTGACCCCTACGGATCGTCTGGTCCCGACCGGGGACCCTTGAGCCTTGTGTTCGGGGCGGAGGGCGGGGGACGAGCCACCTCCCCCCCCCCGGGAGACAGCAGAAGACCCCGAGGGTCGGGTCTAATGTCGGGGTCTATGAGACACACGGACATAGTGGGTCCGACAAATGAGTCAGGCTCTGGTTCAGAAGACTGAGGGGAGAGGGAGGAAAGGGGAGGGGTCCTGTCACGGAACGGGTTCTAATCGGGGGGTCCTTGACACGGCTGGGGTCTCCTCAGACTGGATCTCTGGTAGTTCTACGGCTTGAGCCTCAGGGGCGTGGTCGTGTCGTCCAAGGAGGGAGACGAGTCGTGACTCTCCACTCGGACTCCTGGCGAAGGCCGGTAGGTCGGGTGGACTCGGTGGTCCGGCACAGAGTCTCTACGGTCGGGTCTGGACCGAAGGGTCCCTCCTACCTCGTCCTTTGTCCCCTCCCCCGTGTCCAGACCTCGGTCCTGAAACCCCAGGAGCAAGGGTGTTACGTTGTCAAGAGTCCTCCCCACCACCACCCGGGGGGCACCGTGGTCGGACCCGTTGTCGACGGGTAGGAGGAGACGGTTGGAGTCACTTCGCTTGGTACTCAAGTTCCGCTCGAGGGCCCGGACCGTTCGCTTCCCGAGGAGATACGGGTGGGGTGGGGGATAGGACCGGTCGTTGGACCACTACTTCCTCCACTCGTCACCCGGGGTATCCGGGGACCTACACCCACCCTCATGGGCCCTCCCTGTGGGTCACCAACCCTACCTTGAAAAGGTTTTGTCGGGAGACTCCTGCATCCCAGGGACGACCCAGGTTACCGAAGAGAAGGGTTGGGTAAGAAGAGTGTCCGACGGTGAGTCCAGCCAGACTTGTCGGTCTAGTCGAGGAGGGGACTTTCGTAGTTCTTGGACACCCTTTAGGGGAACAGGGTGTTTCCACACAGGGGACGGAGGGGGCTGGGGGGAGTAGTCGGACTCGGACCGTAGTAGAGTTGTCGAGTCTCGTGGGTCGGGCCTCGGGGAAGGAAGGGAGACAGGTGTGTCTCGTCCCCTGTGTTAACCTTTGGTCTTACCCCTTGTGTGCGGGGGAGGTGAAGGGTGAGCTTTTATTAAAATTGTCGTTTATCTCAGACTTAGGAGGGATGGGACACCGGTGTCCGCTGGGAGTAATAGAGTCGTTAGGTAGGAGTCTTGGACCCTGAAGGGACCACCAGGTCACGAATTCTGAGTCGTGAAGGTGACGTCGCCCGCTTCCAAACTAGGGGTCAGTCCCTTATTATAGGGCATACGGCACAAAGTACCATTTTTTTTTTTTTAGAAGTGTTAGGTGACCCCAATCAAAATCGTAGTAGTCAAATGTCTACTTCCGAGTCTTTGAACGGGTTTCAAAGAGTTTGTCGTTCGTTCAACCCCACTCGACGTCGTCTCTTTCCCCACGACCTCCATGTCCTCCCCCTCCTTTTGCATCGGAACTAGGGCCCAACCCACGGGGAGACAGGGCGGCGTCCCTCCTTCCTCTGGTGCCGGCTGTGGTTCTCGTAACGGCACTTCCGACGGGTCGCGGAGAGCGTCCGGGACCCCCGGCTCCCCGCGGTTGACGACGGTGGGTGGTACTTCGTGTCGTCGGACAGGGACGTGAGCGACCCGTTCTGACTACTGCACGCCGGCGGGCCTGACGACCGGACGTTCGCCGGTGGGTCGGGGTGGGAGGTCGTGCGACGGTCGCTCCTGTCGGACAGGTCGTCGTGTCCGCTCCGTGGTAGGGCCCACCATCTCGCAGTACCGTTACCGGGAACAGGTCGCGACGTTCCGGTCTTCTTTTCGGAGTCGTTCTTTGCTCTCCTCAGGGACCTCCGTTTCTCCTTCGCCTTCAGGGTCAGGAAACTTCAGTGTCCTGTTCCCCACTCGGATCCCCCTGTCCTCGACCCCCACAGACCCGGGGGAGGAACGTCCCAAGACTTCCGACCTGAGGAGGTCTCCGGGGTCCCATGGGGATCGACACGTGGTGAGAGGTACTTCGTAGGGGGTTCACTTGGATTGTAGAGGAATATAGTCTAGGGGTGCGTCGAGGGTCGAGTAGACCGAGAGGTCGGTTGCGTCGACAGGGCGGGGTTCTACGTGTAGTGACCCGGGGCAGGGTACCTCTTAGTGTGGGGTCTTGTCTCCAACGGTCACCAACCCGTGGACTGGGGATGGTAGGTCGTGTACCCTTTCCGGTGTGACGGATACCGGTTCCAGTTTGAGGGAGGTACGGTCTTGGACCCACTCACGGTCGTTCACCGTCCCCCCACCCCTCCCTATCGTTACCCCTCTCCCCTCGGGAGTCGGACCGGTCCCTCCTCCGACCGACTCGAGGAACGGGGATACCGACGGGGAACGACCTTTGCCCCAAGGACTTCTGATAATCACCCTGACCGGAGACCCCCCCCGCCACGGGGATCCCTCAAGTCTCGGTCACACCCACTGCTCTCCCCGTACCTTTCCGTGCGGAATTTCGTGTCGAGGACCGGGAGGAGGTAGCGTCCGGGACTCCTGGGGAGGTGGGAACGACGGGGGAGGTTGGGTCGCCTACAAANCTCCGACCGACTCGAGGAACGGGGATACCGACGGGGAACGACCTTTGCTCCAAGGACTTCTGATAATCACCCTGACCGGAGACCCCCCCCGTCACGGGGATCCCTCAAGTCTCGGTCACACCCACTGCTCTCCCCGTACCTTTCCGTGCGGAATTTCGTGTCGAGGACCGGGAGGAGGTAGCGTCCGGGACTCCTGGGGAGGTGGGAACGACGGGGGAGGTTGGGTCGCCTACAAAGGCTTGCCCGACGAGCCTACGGGGCGGACGGGATACCGTGTCCGTGGGTTCCGTTTTTACCTGCGAACGTAGTGTTGACTCCCGGGACGGACCTTGGCCGGGAGGACGGGCGGTTCCGAACTACCCCATACCGTCCTTTCCCTCTGCCTCCGACCCGTCTACCCCTACTGAACCGTAATTCTCGAACCCTAGAGTCTTCCGACCCCGGGGACCCTGGGTCCTTAATACCCCCACGGACTGGGGGTGTGAAGGCACGGAAGTCACGGTGGTCCTTCCCCTCGCCTCGGGTCCTCCGTACCGGACTTACCGTCCCGAGGGACGAAGGGTCGGGACCTAGGGTCCCGAGGGACCCGTCTCTGAGGACAACGACTTTGAGATTCTAGACGTCGGTCTGAACCGGACTTCTTACACCCCACCCCCACCTCGTTCCTCCCTGACAATCACCCTGATCCCGAGGACCCGGGTGTAGACCCTGTTCCCGTACGACCTACCAACCCCTTGCCGGGCTGCCCGTAAAGGGAATGACACCAACCCCGGACCCTTCCTTAGATTATAATGAATCGTCAGTGAAGGTGGAAGGGGAACGGGTTAAGGAAAAATTGTTATTTTTAGGGTAATCTCAAAACAACCAACAAGGCCTTTGATCTGGAACAAACTTTCCACCCCACAGGACTGTCTGACCCGAAGGGACGGGCCCACCACGATTACCATTTCTTGGACGGACGTTACGTCCTCTACGTTCTCTGCACCCAAGTTAGGGACCCAGTCCTTCTGGGGGACCTCCTTCTTTACCGTTGGGTGAAGTCCTAAGAACGGACTTCTTAGCGTACCCATTTCCTGACCGCCCGAGATCAGGTACCCCGACGTTTCTCGGTCTGTGCGGACTCGTTGACTCGTGTAGTGACCAATTCTAAGTTGGGTTCAGGGGAGAAGGGTGGTGTGGGAGAAGGAGAGGACGACCAACATCTCGTGTTCAGTTGTTTGAGGACCCCCTTTCGCCAAAAGGAGGCCTGAGACTCCAGAGACGGGTCTGGAGGAGGGTCCTCTCCAGTCTCTGAATCCCAACACGAATGGGGAGGGTGGGGTCCTTCAGTCCCGAGTCTTTAACGAGTCGACTCGGGGAGTCAAGGTTCACTCTTTCGAGGGGGTTCCACGTGGACCGGTAACGCTACGAAAATGGACGGGACAGGGGACACCCCTGCCCCCGGGAACCCCTTTTCGATTACTTGTTACCCTTCAGAGACGGGACACCTCGGGAGGAACCTGACAAAAATGAGGGTCTTGACCCACCACATTAGTGGCGGAACGGCGAGGATCGTGACCGAATAAGATGGTTCTCGTGACCGAAGGGTGCATCACGACCACTATTTCTTAGGTGAACGATTACGTCCTGTACGTTCTCTGTACCCAAGTCAAGGACCCAACCCTTCTAGGAGACGTCCTCCTTTACCGTAGGGGAAGGTCATAAGAACGGACTTTTCAAGGTACCCGTCTCCTCGAGCGGGCCGATGTCATGGACTCCACCGTTTCTGACTTTGTGTCGACTCGTGTGTGTATGTGTTGTGGTTCTTGGAGTACAAGTTCAGTCACACTTTTGTCGAGGACTTTGGTCCGTAGACCAGATGGTGGGTCGAGATTCCGGCGGTCGCGGACCAGTGGGTCGTCCGGTCCTATCTGTGGAGATGAAACGACTAGGTCTCCGTAGTCCCTACGACTCGAGGGTCGGGCCGGGCGAACCGATGAACCCCCAGGCCTACTCCCACACTATCTGCCCGAACTGTTACTCCACCTCTACGTCCCGCAAGAGGTGGTCCATGAGACTCAACGCGGCGACGTCCAGCCGCACGCGATCCTTCAGCGGCCGGAGGAGCGACGAGACCACCTTCGACATCCGTACCGCCTGGTCGTCCGCCGGCACCACCGCGCGGGGGTGGTCGTGCCAGAAGACCTTCGAGTGCGGCCGGCGCAGCGGCGGCGACGACCGACCGCACTGGTGGTCGGCGCCGGCCGGCAGGAGCCCCGCACGTTCCCCGTCGCGCCACGGGCACCGCAGGCGCATCTGCCCGGCATCCGAATGGCCTTCGGTCGCACCGCTCTTCTCGTGCAAGGTCCACTGGGCCGCCGGGCTCAGCACCGGCGAACCCGGGTCGACGCAGACCTTCGACCACGACGCTAGCAGCGCCCGGCCCAACAACTACTGGGTGCCCCACGGGGTCCGCCCGCGCTCCATCAACGCCCCGTCCTTCCGCGACGGTAACTACAGCTTTTTGAACCGCATCACGTCGCCGCTCCGCCGCACCTTGACCATCCGGACTTCCTCGTCCAGCCGGTGGCGGCCCGGTACCGCACGGTCCCGCCGGCTCGCGCGGACGTCGACCTTGTCGACGCGGCCTCCTTAGTACCCCATTGCCTACCGCGCGTCGCGCGCGAGGCGGTGCCGGCCACCGCCGGCGCGCGCCGGGTCGGTGCGGAGGTCGCGGACCTTCTCGAGGTCGAGCAGGACGTCGTGCTCCAGGCTCGCGCCGTCGTCCACGCGGTCGTCGAGCCCCGAGTGCCGCGGGGTGAGCCGCGAGGGGCGGTGTCGGCTGTCCAAGGTCCGGTCCTTGACGTCCGTCGAGACCGCGTCCCGGAGCAGGGGCCACGAGTGACGCATCACCATGGTCGGGTGGCGACCCGGACGCGGCGGGCGGTCCACGCGCGCGTACATCAGCCGGTGCGGGGCGACGTTCCTCCGGTGCGCCATGAACCACCGGTCGACCACGTCCCCTTACCGGACGCGGTCGTCGTGCCAGTCGAGTGGCGTCATCTCCATGGACGGTCTCTCCGCGTCTCTACCTCGCGCCAGTCCCGCCGGTGCCAATGGGATGGGTCGTGACGGAGGACTCAGGGTTGCCATGGGCCGCAACCCGCTGTCGTAGCAGTAATTCCCTCGGTTGTCTTCCTGGAAAGGTACGCGTAGGATGAAGTGGAGGAGCAAAAAGGCCAAAGAGCACCCTGCACCCTTATTCGTTCGTAAATAACTCGTGTCCACCGAGTCACCACTTCGTAGGTGGACGGTTACGTCCTCTGCGTCCAAGACAGGGACCCAGTCCTTCTAGGGGACCTCCTCCTTTACCGTTGGGGGAGGTCATAAGAACGGACCCTTTATGGTACCTGTGTACTCGGGCCACCCGATGTCGGGTACCCCAGCGTTTCTCAGTCTGTCCTGAATCGACTGTCTCGTGTAGTCACTAAGGATCTCACTCACGGGTGACTCACCAACTCGAGACACGACCCTGCTCTTTCTACGTCGAGGATGGAAGTGGGCCAAATGTCACACCCAAGGCTAAGTATAAGACGGTCAATGAACGATACTCTCACCCGTTCGGTAACTTGAAGCGACAAACGGAGACCCTTGTTTTCTACAAAGGATCTTAGGGAATTTAGTGTACTGATTTAAGATCGATTACTCTACAGGTCTTTCCGTGTCTGACCCTAACCCCCTTTCGGACCAATTTATCTTGACTGATCCCATCTCTAATAACAAGTCAGATAGTCAGGACAGGCTGAGAAATGTTGGGGTATCTGACGTCGTGTGGTCCGAGGGGTCAGGAAGTGGTGGAGGACCTCGAACAAGTTTGAGAATAGGCAACTCAGTCACTACGGTAGGTTGATAGAGTAGGAAACAACAGGGGAAGAGGAGGAAGGAAGTTAGAAAGGGTCAATCCCCCATCTCCTTTCTACGAAAGAAGGAAGACACGATAGAGAGAAAAACAACGGACCTTCAAACTTCTTTAGTGGTTATAAGACGTCGGTAGAACAGATTCGATAATTTCGTCCCAGTGAAAGAGTCTGATCTCACACCCGTCACAGGGACACGTCGTGCGATGGTCCTTCGTCGGGGGATCGGGACACCGAGTTTTGGACCGGTCTGTTGATTTGGTGTGTCTCTGTAATTTTCTTCTTTGACAAACCGGGCCGGGATCTATACTTCGAGCCCTAAGTCCCACCCCGGGTCTTCAGATGTCAGAAATTTTCGAGAATTCCGGTCCAAACCTTTGTCGAAACTCTCATAAACCATTGATTGAAGTTTGGTGAGTCTCGAAAGTCCGTCCCCTCAGTACTACGTAAAACGTTCTTCGACCACGTTTCTCCCTTCTCCCTCCACCAACGTACCAGTAGGATTACGGTAGGTCCCTTCCCCGTCCCGATTCTCGGTCCCGAAGGTAGTGGGACACTCACCTCTTCGCTCCCTGTACCTTTCCCCACTACAGAAGGGGGGCTAGGAAGGGGTGGACTACTTGAACAGCTTCTGCCGTCGTGTCAGGGCCCTGAGGACGTTGTGGTGGAGCGAGACTAATGAGTCGTCGAGGGCCTTGACGAGTGACACGTCAGGGTCGTCGTCCGCCACCCGCACCTTCTGAGCCTGGAGCAGCCACGGGTACCGGACGTGGGCGTCGTGGTGTAGCGACCGTAACGGGACGGCGTCGTCAAGGACGTCCGCGACCTCGTCGTAGACCCTCACCAACTACCTCCACGGGCGACTGAGGGGTGGCTGTAGTCAAAAGACCCGACGTCGTCCTTCCTTGTGTTTCGTCGGACTCCCCCGTCGGAAGACCCCAACGTCTCCCTGGTCGACCTCTACGGACACCAACCTACACCCGTCTCCCATCGCCTTCGGACCCCTCCGACACACGAGGGCAAACACGGACACTTCACGCACCTACGTACATACACGTCTGTCCGTGTAGAATTTACCCCTTTAAGCACTTGGACTCGTCTGGGACTCTTCTACGAGAACCTTCCCCACCCCCGCCCCGTCTAAGGGCCGTCCCTCTCCAGTACTTAGTCTTACCCTGTTTTACAGGTCTCGACCTAAAGGGACCACTGAGACACCATTTTTAGGCGGAGGGGTACGTCCTCTGTATTCAAACTAGGGACTAGGCCCTTCTAGGGTGCACGGTGTCTCGTTGATTTGGACACGAGGTGCTGATAACTCAGACACGAGACCTCGGCCCCTCGACTTTGATGACTCGGGCTCCAGACGTTGTTCTCTTCGGCGGCGTCACTCTTCGGGCGCGAATCTTCTTCTCCTCGGAGACGAAGAACGTTGATCTCTTTGCGTGTGTGTCGCTGTCTCTGGATTGTGTAGGTTTTTTTTTTTTAATTATAGATCTCGACTAGAGGTACTACCGTCTGGGGATCCGCTCCTGACTCCTCGGAGAACCAGGGGTGGGGGAACGGAGGACTTCTTAACGGGTGGAATGGGGAACCTTCTCTTTTCAACCGGGTTTCGTCGCGTAAGGGGTCGTTTATTAGATAACTCGTGAATGTTATTCGGTCTGTGAGGGGACCCTCGAGTCTGGTCGTGTCACTTGTTTTGTTTGGTCGAGGAATGTGAGTATTTTCGTGTTGAATCGAAGAATCTGTTATTTATGTGCTTATTCGTGAGACCAAAATCCGACACTGGTCATTCCCTCCACTGTCCTCACCCCACCGCCGAGGACATCCACGTCCTTAGTCTCTGTCCGAGGGACTCCTTCACTATTCCTCGGGTGGGCTCCGGGACCCTCTCCGACCCGAACCACGATCCTTCCACCTCCCCTAGACGGGTGCAAGACTCACCCTCCACTCCCCCGCCTCGTCCCCTCCCCCGACGTCGGACCCCCCCACCAGGACTAGACCCTCCG
This sequence comes from Capra ibex, assembly GCA_006410555.1. Lineage (NCBI taxonomy): Eukaryota > Metazoa > Chordata > Mammalia > Artiodactyla > Bovidae > Capra > Capra ibex. The sequence continues at coordinate 131,344 of SJYO01041190.1, read as the reverse complement.
TCCCCAGATGTGACCGGAGGACCCCCTGGGCTCTTTCGTGTCTCACTCGCCCAGGACCTGCCCTGAAAACTCCGTGGACGCGGACCCCTGACCGCAGGAGGACGAAGGTCCACTCGGTTCACCCTGGGAGGAGGGGATAAAGGTCCTGTGGCACTCCCAGTCTACCCCTGTGCACGAGTGCCTACCTTCTGAGCCGCTGTCTTTCGTGACGGTCGTCGAAGGGGTTCACCTCGTACCTGACTCCTCAACTCCCTTCGTCTGCCCGTGGGAGTGGGAGGGTCACGCGCATACACGTGTGTGTGTGTGTGTGTGTGTGTGTGTGTGTCTCAGGGTCCTGGGTACACCGGAGAACTTCTCCGAGGGTCCTTTCGTCTCGGAGACACATACTCACTCTCCGTCTATCTCTCTCCCTCTTTCCCACTCTCTCCTCGGGACCAATAAAAGGTCGGGGCGGTAGGGGGTCCGACAGTGTCACTTCCGAGGTTTGCGACTACCTAGGGTGAGAGGGGTCGGACCCGGGCCGACGGTCCCTGTTACCTGTCACCTTGCCACAAGGACACCAATTCGGGGGACGGACGTGTCGGGAGGACGGGAGCNGGAGGGGACAAAGGTCCTGTGGCACTCCCAGTCTACCCCTGTGCACGAGTGCCTGCCTTCTGAGCCACTGTCTTTCGTGACGGTCGTCGAAGGGGTTCACCTCGTACCTGACTCCTCAACTCCCTTCGTCTACCCGTGGGAGTGGGAGGGTCACGCGCATACACGTGTGTGTGTGTGTGTGTGTGTGTGTCTCAGGGTCCCGGGTACACCGGAGAACTTCTCCGAGGGTCCTTTCGTCTCGGAGACACATACTCACTCTCCGTCTATCTCTCTCCCTCTTTCCCACTCTCTCCTCGGGACCAATAAAAGGTCGGGGCGGTAGGGGGTTCGACAGTGTCACTTCCGAGGTTTGCGACTACCTAGGGTGAGAGGGGTCGGACCCGGGCCGACGGTCCCTGTTACCTGTCACCTTGCCACAAGGACACCAATTCGGGGGACGGACGTGTCGGGAGGACGGGAGCCTCCGGCCGACGGGAGGAGGTGCCTCGACGTACTAGTTTAGTTGTGACACGGACCGGGCCGGCAGACCTGTGGCGGGGGAGGACCGACACCCGTCAACCTCGGGCTTCCAGGACGGGGAAGAGGGACGGGTGACGGGTGAGTGGACGTACTCACTGGTCCGGGTGGTTCCAGTCGTACCGGGTCTTCGACCGGGTCCTGGGTCCGAACCGTCTCGGGTCGGACGTGTAGAAACGTGGGACGGGGGTTCGGGTGTCCTCCTTGTCGCCTCGGGTCTGGTGAGGCACGTGTAGGGAGGAGGAATATATCCTAGGTCGGGTTCCCCTACCGGCGGGGGGAACGGGCCGACCGAAGGGAGGGGGGTGGGTCGGAGACGGAACCTAACCACCTTTGACCGGGGTCGACAATGGGTCCGTTGGTCAACTCGGCCTCTCGCCGGCGGGGTCCGCGATAACACGACGAGATCCCGGGGACTCCCCTGGTCTAGGCCGTCGAAGGGGGTGCAGAGGATGGTGGGCCGTGTCGATCAGTGAGGAGAGGACCCATCAGCTTCCGAGAGGTTTCCCGTCCGTTTCCCGAGGTCTTGGTCTCCGTCGGTGGTCGGGTCTCCCAGGGGTCGGCGGAGGGGACTGGGGGGTGAGACCGTGTCTCATGCGAACCGTCGTAGCGACGACCTCGTGATACCACTCGGTTCCTGACGTTTCCTTCGCGGACCTTCTCCTCCTCCGGCGCCGGGTCCGGGGTGGGGAGGGGGAGGGCACAACCCCACCCGATCGAGAGGTCTTTTCTCCTGTCCCGAGATTCATCCCCGGGCACCCCATCGACTACAGTAAACGTACAGGAAGCAACTTCTTCCAAGGACCGCACGAGACTCCTCCCACTACCCGGAATCCCTGTACCCCCGACACCGGTAGTGTGGGGGGGGGTCCAGTTCCACTCGATCCCACCGCCCCGGCCCGTATCTCGTCGACGTGGGGACGACTCGTGGGGGTGGGTCTCGGTGCGAACTCCGACCAGGGGGCGTCCGTAGGGTGGGCGGCAGACTGGTCCTCGACGGGACCGTGGAAGAAGGAGATTAAGTGGAAGAGTTCACCAGAGTCCAGAGAACCAAGTGGAGGAACCTTCCAAAGAGAATGGTCGAAGACAGGTTGAAGGATGACATTAAAAAGGGTAGAGTTTCAAGGAGCCTCCCCCGAAGGGACTACCAGGTCACCAATTCTGAGGTACGAGGGTTCCGTCTCCCCGACCTAAGGTAGAGACCAGTCCGTTGATTCTAGACCGAACGACGTTGATTCTCTCCACGTCAGTTTTTTTTATTATTATTTTCGACGTTCCTCTGTGTGTCGCCTCGGTCCTGGGTGGGACTACCAGTCTCTGTGACTCCGTCTGTCGATCCACTGTCACAGTCGGCCCAATCACGTCCCCGCTCGAGAAGATTCCTGTTTCCCTATCTCTCTTCTCCCACCCCAGACCTCGGGTCCCCCTACCCACCCGCCGTGACCACCCCGGAGTGGAAAGGGTCCTTGTCCATCCCGGACCGGGTCTAGGAACGCCCTCCCTCTGGAAGGTTCAACTATTTGACTTTACCACACACACACACCACACACACACACCACACACACACACACACACACACACACACACACACACACACACCACCCCCAGGAGGGTCCTCTAGGTCGAATCGGAAAGACGGCTCCGGACCGGGAAGTGACCCCGACTCAGTCTCGAGTGGGAGGGAACGAGAGACTTAGGGTCCCTGGCCGAGTTACGTAACTAGAGACGGGGCCCGACCGTGTCTCTTTGGGTTGTCGAGGTGGGGGGTGGGGAGAGACCTCGGTGTCTCTCTCGACCTTAACCCAGACCGTGGACGAAGCAGGCCCAACCGTCTCTGCGTCGACAGGCCGGGTCGCCTTTGGGGAGGGTCGACAGGACTGGAAGTACGGGTCAAGGGAAGTAGGTCTAAGCGGTGGGGGACGGGTGACCGACACACGGACGGGAAGGGCCCCCGACATGGTGAAGGGACTGGGTTAGGTTGTTCTGTCTCGGAGTCACACTCCCCTCCCGTCCCAGTCCGGGTCACGACAAGTTATCCTACAGTAACTACTGAAAAATGTTTTGCTACGACTCTCTTGGGTGATCAGTCTTTTACCAGAAAGTCAATCTTTCAGAGGAACTCTGAGTCTTCACACTGGGTGGACACGACCTTAGAGGGTGGGAGGTGGAGCCTCGGTCCCGTGAACACAGAAGAATCATACGACTGCTACCAGTACATGTGGGGGTTCGATTCGAGATGACCAATCTCAAACTACCTACCGTAAAGTTCGCACGTCCTTAACCCCTCCCGGCTCCAATGGGTCTTCTGGGTCCTCCCTGTGGAGACTGAGGCGTAGAATCCCCCGGAGCGGAGAAGATCAAGATTGAACAGTAGGGACTTTGAGGAGATGACTAGATTTGTGACTGAAAGGTCGCTGACGGGACCACCAGGTCACCGGTTCTGAGGTTCGAGGGTCACTTCTCTCGGACCCAAGCTAGGGACCAGTCCTTTAATCTAGGGTATACGACGTTGACTCTCAAGCTTACGGTTTTGATTCTAGATCCCGTCGGTTTATTTAAAATTTTTTGTTTGTTTTTTCGACTTAAAGGTCCTTATACGTAAAAGACAAAAGTAAAAGAATCAGACTCCCAAAGACTTCACATACGTACGTACAAACATCCACACGTTCGCACACACACACACACCAGAAATTCATACGTGTGCACACACACACACCAGAAATCCACACGTGTGCACACACACACCACACACACACACCAGAAATTCACACGTGTGCACACACACACACACACACCACCCACACACCAGAAATTCATACGTGTGTGCACACACACACACACACACACCACCACACCTTCATATGTACGGACACAAACACACGAACACCACACGCACTCTCAGAATCTCGACCTCTCTCCTTCGCCCCGCAGGTGGGACGGGTCAGAACGTCTACCTTCCAGTCTCTGTCAAAATAGAACGGGACACGTAGACCTTCGAGGAATTAAGGAGTTCTCTTTCAGACTCGATCTTGTTAAGGACCTCTGGTCACATTGAAGGGTGGACTCTGTTCTCATGGATACTGGGTTCCCCGAACAGACTCCAGAGGACCGGGTCTTCCCCGACTCGGACCTAAGTCTACAACGAAAAGACGAAAAGAAAGGCGTCGGGGTATGATAGAGAAGACCCTTCGATAAAGTCATCGGTGTGTACTCCGTTCCTCAGCGATCACAACCATCTCATTCGAACCCCGTCCTACGTCTCAAAGCCTTAGACGCCTGCGTCCTCCTACCTCCCCACGATGTCGGAGGGGACACTACAGAGTGAAGGACTCGATCCCACGGGGCCTTGTAAATCTAACCCCTTGTTCCTTAGTCCTTAGATCCAAGGTCCGACGAGTCCAAACCCCCACCCTCCGTGTCGTTACTATTTGTCCTTTTTTAACGAGGAGTTTCATTGACTGCATTATACCTTTCGAAGCGGACTTCGGTCCGACAGGGCACCGCCGTGGGTTGAAGGTCGGAGTCGTAGGACGCAGCACGACGGGTGGGTGGGGGTCGACCTCTCGGAACACGTAGGCTCCCTACATAGATGGACTGGGTGAAGGGGAGGACCATTTTGGACTCGAGTTCCACCTGAACGCGATGGACTCGTGGACGAGAAGGCCACCCTCCCGTACTAGTCATTTGCCGAGACCTCCTCCCTGTTCTGGTTCAAGTTTAAGGCGGACGACGGTGAATGTACGAGAATCGGAATAGGATGAACGACCTGAAGAGACACGAAGCCAGGGGAGAGCACACTTTAACTCCACAGGGTTCAATCGAACGCCCCAACGACCCTCCCACTAGGCACCCCTTATCCCACCTAGGAGTCCTCTACAACCGTCTCTGGGAATGTGGACCGACATTCACCGGGGGACGAGTGGGCGTCGGAGGACCACGTCCTCCCACCATCGGACCCCTGAATAGACACGGTGAGAGTGGGAGACAACGACCTCAGGGTCTGTGAGACGCATCCCTGGACTCACAGATGACACGGAGGAGACTGGTTTCGGTCACCTGAGAACCTCCATACGTCACGGTCCTGGACCGGTGGTCCCTCGTCGTTCCGAAGACACTCAAGGCTCCGACCCACACTTCCACTCCGACCCCCACCCGTAGGACCATGAAGGTCGGGGTCTCACCCTAAATTGAAACGACAATAAGTCAGTGATTCAGCACAGGCTGAGAACCGTTGGGGTGGCTGACGTCGTGAGGTCAGAAGGACCAAGAAGTGGTAGAGGGTCTCAAACGAGTTTGAGTACAGGTAACTCAGTCACTACGGTAGGTTGGTAGAGTAGGAGGCAGCAGGGGAAGAGGAGAACGGGAGTTAGAAAGGGTCGTAGTCACAGAAAAGGTTGCTCAGCCGAGAAGGGTAGTCCACCGGTTTCAAAACCTCGAAGTCGCAGTCAGGAAGTTACTTATAAGTCCCAACTAAAGGAAATCCTACCTGACTAAACTAGAGGAACGACAGGGTCCCTGAGTCCAGATTGAGTCCCTCGGGCCTCTACCCGAGACGCCGTAAGGGTCTCCCACTCGCACCCTCCGCTAAGGTCCGACCCGGAGTCGAGCGGGGTCTGAGTTAGGCGTGTGACAGGGCCCACGGGTGACGCCCGACACGACCACTGAAAAGGGGTGCACCCTACCCTCTCGATCGGTCCGAGTTTAAGATCAGAGAGACCTGACGTTCGGTGCGGCCTACCACAAATAAGCGATCACTGACGAACTTCCTTAACAGGTAAAGTGGTCCCGATCCTTTTGTTCCCGAACACCCCACGGTGACACAGACCCAAAGGGTCTCGATGACCGTCGACCCAGGTCGAGGAGGACCCCCAGGACCGGTCCGGACCCGTACCGAAGGACGGTAGGAAGGTCCGGTCGTCGTGAGGGTGGGGTGGGGCTCTATCGGAGGAAGAGCTGGGTGGTGGGTGTCGGTGACGTGCTGGCTAAGGAAGGTCGGACCGGGTCCCCGAGGAGAGGTCTAGGCACAGGGCGGGTCCCGTCGGAGCCACGAGGGAGGGTCCGTGCCCAACGGGGGGTGAGGAGAGACTCAATCGAGGACCTTGGGTAGACGGAAAGAAGTCTCAGGAGCGGGGGTCCCAAAGACTATCGGTCTGACTCGGGTCCGACCAAGGGTCACGGGAACCTCGTGCCCCGTCCGGTAGGTCTCACGGTCACGCTGGGAAGGGTCCCGGCGGGAGGTCGGAGCGGGGAAGGGAAGGGTCCGAGGGAACATTAGGACGAAACGAGGTCTGTCACAGCTGACAAGTCCGAGTTGGGGGACCCGGAGCCCGGGGTGGGAGGGGGAGGAGGAGGAGGAGAGGGAGGGAGGAGGGTGGTGGGCGGCGAAGTGTGCATGACTAACATGACTAGTGTCTGAGTCACGACGACTTTCTTAGCAGTCCGTTTGTCGACTCTCCCTCGACGTCCGTGGGGGTCTTTTTCGGTGTCCCACTGGGTCCTGGGTCCTCGTACGACGACCGTCGTCTTCTCTGTCCATTCCGTTGATTCTGGGTCCTTAGACCTCCACCCCACCCTTACCCCTCGAACTTCACCTTTTTTAGTTTTCGACCTTCCACTCTGGATTTTAGACTTTCACAGCTGATCCGCCCCTCCCTGGTCTCACACACAAACCAGGAGTAGGGTATAGCCGGTGGTCGGTCTACGCACACTACCGTCCGTCCAGTGTGGACTCGGGGGACCTGAGTCAAAGGGATAGACTTTTGGTCCCGGGAAGGTCGAGGTCACCATGATCCTCTGTCTCTCTCTCTCTCTACGAGAAACCCCATCTTTCCTCTCTTGAACCAGTGTAGAGAGGAACTTCTTCCTCCGTCGACAAACGATGTCGTCACACCAACGGTACTAATGGCACCCAGGCCTAGTCAGTGGGTCCTACGGCATTCTTGTGTCACGAGTTCGGGGTCAAGTCTGACAGACTGAGTCCGACGGACCCTTGGTCCTCTAAGTCTTTATTAGAGATTCTATGCCTCGGTCCGGGGACTCCCCCACCCGACCCCACCTCTCCTGTACCGGTAACCCTAGCACAAACCGACCTGGACTGATCCCCGAGACGTACCTCGGTCCCACTCATCTCTGGAGTCCCGGTTCCAGTCCCACCCTGACGAGGTCCGGTCCGACCTTTCTCTGGTTTTCAAGATTGGACGGTAAGACGTGAGGATCGACGGGTCGATGCCCACTGGGACGACGGGTGTGGGTTGTCGTCGCCCGACTCGGCCCTTGAACTTCCGGCAACCGGGCTCTCGGGGCGCCGCAGGGGTACACACCGACCTCAGTAGGGACAGTAGATGATGTCGTAGGAGGACCCGGACCCCGACGGACCACTCACCCCTCACCCCAGACCCCAGGTCCCGACCCGGTCTTTAACCTCAGGAGGAAGTTAGGAGGTACGACTGGAGACTCTGTGCCCTAGCATCTAAGGAAGGGGAACGGAACACCAGTGACGTCTCGGTTCGCATCACCCCTCATTTTCGCTCCCACGAGTCACCGACAACACAGACTACGAAACACTGGGGTACCCGACATCGGGTGGTTCGAGGAAACAGGTACTCTAGAAGGTCCATTCTTCGGACCTCACCCAACGGTAAAGGAGGAGGTCCCCTAGAAGGGTTGGGTTCCTAGCTTGTGTGTTGAGGACATAGAGGTCGTGACGTCCGTCTAAGAAATGGCGACTCGGTGACGTCTTCAAACCGTACCAGTTATCGATTTGGGTTCAAAAGTGGTCTCGTCTGTCGGGGGAAGAAGGGGGTCCTTACCCGTAGAGGATCTTACTGATTGAGGTACGTCTTGTCGGGTCTCGGAGTGTGACTGTCGAAGAACGTGGTAGGCGACGTAAGTCTCTCGTCTCGTCCCCACACCATACCTACGTCCTCTCCTACCCACCTTAATCCCTTACCGAGTAGGGACGGACATCGGACCATTCCGTCACCGGACGCCACGGTACCGACCTGTTCCGTTCCGACTAGACGAGTTGGAAAGGTTGTTTCACTCGAAAGTCTTCCAAGGCCTTTCTGCTTTTCTCTCCGTTCTTCGTCGTCCACCCCTCCTTACTCCTCTTTCGTGTAGTCCGTCGGGAAGATTGGAGACTGGAGAGGGGAGAGATTGGAACCATTGGTAGTCAGTTAGAGGACTGGTGTCACCGGGACCGGGCGGAGCGGCGGTCCTGGGCCTTCGGGAGGATGATGATGGAAGACCGTGAGTGCCGGAGCCTGTAGCAGTGGGTCCACCAGTAGCACAAGCACCCGAAGGAGGACGTCCCTCGGCACGACCGGGCTCTCCACGGGGTCCGGCACCACGCGTGTCGCTTGTAGGACCTCAAACGACGGTTGGTACGGAGCCAGACCTAGCGGCAGGACGAGTGCCACCTGGCCGTGTCTCGGGACACGGTGGGGGACGCGGTGGCCCGGTGGAGCAGGGGCCCGGCCCGGGCGGCCCGGTAGCGACGACAGGAGCCACGAAGCGACGAGTGACCGTAGGGGAAGATGACCACCGACCTGCACACCTCCCTGCGTCTGGGCGGGTCGTGCGACCTGCTCCACGAGTTCACCCGAGTGACGGAGTAACAGATAAAGTAGGGAACACCACAAAAGGACCACCGGTTGGACCGGTAACAGGTGGCCGACGTCGTCTCCCCGGCCTCGCCCGGCGCCGGGGTCCACCCGTTCTCGTGGCGGTAGGAGGACCCGCAGTGGTGCGAGAAGCGGGAGGAGACCCGTGGGGCGTAGAAGCAGTACGAGATGGTGGACATGCACCGGGGGCAGATGGCGCTGACCTCCCAGGTGGACCGGGACCTACACCGGTTGTACCACCGATACGAATTGTGGCGGCAGTTGAAGCCGGAGATGACAGAGCAGTCGTTCTGAAAAGCCCGGCGACAGGCTCTCCAGAAGGTCCTGTGGGTGGACGGGACGTGGGACCCCAGAGCCAGTCACCCGTGCCACCGTCTCGGATACGACTTCGGAGGCCCTGAGGGGTTCCCCCGTCCTAACATCTCCTCCTCGGGTGCGTCCCTCAAACCCTACCGAGTACGAGTCTAAAGACCCCAGAAACACGAACACGGGTGTTTGGAATAGTTGTGAGAGGTAACGTTAGACCCCCACCCCTCTCACCAAAGAGCGAAGTCTCCACCGAGGGGTCCTTCGATTTAATTACAACCACCCGACTTACTTGCTTACTTATCTACCTACCTACCTACTTATACTTAACGAAGATAGGGTGGGGAAGGACCTCGGGTGGAGAGTAAGGGACGCAGTTAAAGAAGAGACCGAAGACGACCGTTACGGTCCCTCTTTCCTTCTACAGGAGTCCTAGGGTCCGGAAAGGACCCGACCCCCCTTGGTACACACCCCTGACTTGTTACCCCTCCTCGACAGACCCTTTCACCAGAATTCGTCTGAGTTACAGGGTCGAGACCCCACTGTATTTCTGGAACCCCAGAACTCGTAGGACCTGACTAAAACTGACTGAGGGACGCGACCTCGGTCTTGTCCAAGTCCCCGGGGTTTGTCGGGCCCCGACGTCAGAAGTACCAACGGTTCCTCGTCCTGATTCGTTGTTTTCCGGGAGAATCGACTCCCCGGTCCTCTCCCCTCTCCACCGGGGCCGGTGCGACGACTGGAGTGACGTGAACCCCTTCTTCCGAGAAAGAGGTGGTTCTCCCCCTTCCCTCCACCGAGGTGACTACCCTCCGGGTCCCCCCGAGACGGGTGGGGCGGGTCTGAGAGAGGAAAACCGCCACGGTCGGACCTTTCCGTCGACCCTCTCTGTCGTCTGCCTGGAGGGTGGACGAGGTCCGTAACCCATTTGTGTAATCGTCAGACGAAAGACGAAGAAGTAGTCCGACTTGACTGGAAAGGAGACTTGCCCTCCAGGTCCTCCCGGGAGTGGTCGTGGGTTAGGGAATCACCCTAGTGTCTTCGCTTTTTCCGTCTACACACGGCCCGTTTGCCAGTCACGTCTTACTTTACGTGGACCGGAAGGGGGAAGGGAGGGGTGAAGAGAGGGGTGTCGTCCTTACAGGTCCTTCCGCGAAAGTCGGTGTGGGTATTCCCTCTTTTCTGTCCAGGGGTCAGGGCAGATGTGAGGTTTTTCGAGACTTTTGGTTCTGACACAGGACGCAAACGGTGTTTGTGTAACTCCCCGCTTTGGACTGGCCTTGTTCGCGTCCAAGTCCATACAGAACCACGGTCCTCGAGGTGTCTGACGTAAAGTCTGAGTCTCCCACATTAAGACCCGACTACGGGATGTGAGACGATCTGGCCTCTAGACAATGAAACAGATTTGGTGTGCAATGGAAGGAGATAAGACTTCTTAATACTCTGTGGAGACCAGGGTTTTTGACTCTCTTTCCTGCCGCCTGGAGACTCGTTTCAGTCGGACGGGACTCAACCAGTCCCCGTGCCGCCTAAGGGGGTAGCAATGGTTTGGTTTGCGCCCAGGTGAGAGGGGGTCGCGTCATATCGGTTAGGTGACTGAGGCCCAACACCACCTTCTTTCACGTTGCAAATAGTGTCCGCGGTTCTAGCCTTAGGTCCGTCGATTACGAGTTTTCCGACGTTGGGGGACTACCGAAAATCCCTTTCACGAAACGAAAAATTGCAGGAGATAAATAAACAAAGAAATAAAAACCGACACGACCCGGAGACCGACAACGACGGTCCCAAGAAAGAGGTCAACGTCCCTCGCCCCCGACGAGAGCTCAACGGTATACGGCCGAAGAGTAGCGCCACCGAGGAGAACAACACCTCATGTCAAAGATCGTGTCCAAGTTGTCAACACCCCGTGCCCGAATCAACGAGGTGCCGTATACGCCACAAAGACCTGGTCCCCGGTTTGGACAGAGAACGGTACCTTCCGTTTAAGAAACCGGGGCTCGGTGGTCCCTTCGGGACCCCTTTCCAAAAATCTGTCACTCCCTCTGCCAACGTCCCACTCACTAGTCGAGTACCTGTGAGAAGACTAACCACCCATCACTCCATTAGCCCTCAGTTGCAGTAGCTGGAAAGACAAACGTTGGGTAGACCTCAGATGCACGGGCGCCTGGCGTATGTCGATTGTAGAAGGTGGACCACCCCCGAAGTCATCGACGTTTTTATCGAGTTTCCTGAAACGTGTCTTATAATGGATATCGAGAACTTCTCCTTAATTTTAGAAACTGAACCAAATTACTGATTTGACAATACTAAAATAGAACAAACTGACAAAAGGAAAGCAGGTTGTTTACATAAAGGTACATTAAATTGTATGGTTTATTCCTCAAGCCCGAAAATTTCGTGATCCACGGACCTGAAGAGTGAACCGTGGGACGTTATTTGCGACGGGAAAGGAAGTGGACCTTACCCACTTAAATTGAGTCTACTGGTAATATAGATGATGACACCCGTCCTTAGGGAATCTTCTTTACCTCATCGGTACTACCAGTTGTTTTTTGAGACTTTACGTCATGAACCTACGTCAGAGTTTTTACTGTCTTACTAGAGACAAGTAAAGGTTCCGTTTGGTAAGTTATAGTGTCATTAGGTTCAGATACGGGGTTGGTCATTACGACTTCTTCGACTTCAACTTGCCAAGATACTTCTGGATGTTCTGGAAAATCTTGATTGTAGGTTTTTTCTACAGGAAAAGTAATATCCCCTGACCTTACGTTTTCATCTTTCACTTCTTTGTGGACTCCATTGTCCGTTTAAACCGGAACCTTACACCTTACTTCGTCCCGTTTCCGATTATCTCAAAACGGTACTCTTGCGTGACCAGTATCGTTTGTGGGAGAAGGTTGTTGTGTTCTCTTCTGAGATGTGTACCTGTAGTGGTCTACCAGNCTGACCTTACGTTTTCATCCTTCACTTCTTTGTGGACTCCATTGTCCGTTTAAACCGGAACCTTACACCTTACTTCGTCCCGTTTCCGATTATCTCAAAACGGTACTCTTGCGTGACCAGTATCGTTTGTGGGAGAAGGTTGTTGTGTTCTCTTCTGAGATGTGTACCTGTAGTGGTCTACCAGTTGTGGTTTTAGTCTAACTAACATAAGAAACGTCGGTTTCTACCTCTTCGAGATATGTCAGTCGTTTTTGTTCTGACCCTCGACTGACACCGAGTCTAGTACTCGAGGAATAACGGTTTAAGTCTGAATATAACTTCTTTTATCCCTTTTGGTGATCTGGTAAGTTTATACTGGATTTAGTTTAAGGAATACTAATATGTTACCTTCACTCTTTATCTAAATTCCCGGATCTAGACTATCTATCTAGATCACCACTTGATACCTTACTCCAAACACTGTGACATGTCCTCTGTCCCTAGTTCTGGTAGGGGTACCTTTTCTTTACGTTTTTTCGTTTTACCGACAGACCCCTCCGGAATGTCTATCGACACTTTTCTTCTCTTCACGTTTCGTTTCCTCTTTTCCTTTCTATATTCGTAGACTTATTTCTCAAGGTTTCTTATCGTTCTTCTCTATTCTTTCGGAAGGAGTCACTAGTTACGTTTCTTTATCTCCTTTTCTTGTCTTACCCTTTCTGATCTCTAGAGAAGTTCTTTTAATCTGTATGGTTCCCTTGTAAAGTACCTCTCTACCCGAGCTATTTCCTGTCTTCACCATACCTGGATTGTCTTCGTCTTCTATAATTCTTCTTCACCGTTCTTATGTGTCTTCTTGTTATGTTTTTTCTAGAAGTACTGGTTCTATTAGTACTACCACACTAGTGAGTGGATCTCGGTCTGTAGGACCTTACACTTCAGTTCACCCGGAATCTTTCGTAGTGATACTTGTTTCGATCTCCTCCACTATCTTAAGGTCAACTCGACAAAGTTTAGGATCTTCAACTACGACACTTTCACGACGTGAGTTATACGGTCGTTTAAACCTTTTGAGTCGTCACCGGTGTCCTGACCTTTTCCAGTCAAAATAAGGTTAGGGTTTCTTTTCGTTACGGTTTCTTACGAGTTTGATGGTGTGTTAACGCGAGTAGAGTGTACGATAATTTCATTACGAGTTTTAAGAGGTTCGGTCCGAAGTCGTCATACACTTGGTACTTAAAGGTCTACAAGTTCGACCAAAATCTTTTCCGTCTCCTTAGTCTCTAGTTTAACGGTTGTAGACGACCTAGTACCCTTTTCGTTTTCTCAAGGTCTTTTTGTAGATAAAGACGAAACAACTGATACGGTTTCGGAAACTGACACACCTAGTGTTAGTTGACACCTTTTAAGACTTTCTCTACCCTTATGGTCTGGTGAACTGGACGGAGAACTCTTTGGATATACGTCCAGTCCTTCGTTGTCAATCTTGACCTGTACCTTGTTGTCTGACCAGGGTTTATCCTTTTCCGACATATAACAGTGGGACGAATAAATTGAAGATACGTCTCATGTAGTACTCTTTGTGACCCGACCTTCTTCGTGTTCGACCTTAGTTCTAACGACCCTCTTTATAGGAATTGGAGTCTATACGTCTACTGTGGTGGGAATACCGTCTTTCACTTCTCCTTGATTTTTCGGAGAATTACTTCCACTTTCTCCTCTCACTTTTTCAACCGAATTTCGAGTTGCAAGTCTTTTGATTCTAGCACCGTACACCAGGGTAGTGAAGTACCCTTTATCTACCCCTTTGTCACCTTTGTCACAGTCTGAAATAAAGACCTGAGGTTTTAGTGACGTCTACCACTCACGTCGGTACTTTAATTTTCTGCAAATAAGGAGCCTTCCTTTCAATACTGGTTAGATCTATCGTATAACTTTTCGTCTCTGTAATGAAACGGTTGTTTGCAGGTAGATCAGTTCCGATACCAAAAAGGTCACCAGTACAAATCTACACTCTCAACCTGACACTTCTTTCGACTCGCGACTTCTTAATTACGAAAACTTGACACCACAACCTCTTCTGAGCTCTCAGGGAACCTGACGTTCCTCTAGGTTGGTCAGGTAGGATTTCCTCTAGTCAGGACCCACAAGAAACCTTCCTGACTACGACTTCGACTTTGGGGTTATGAAACTGGTGGAGTACACTTCTCAACTGAGTAACCTTTTCTGAGACTACGACCCTCCCTAAACCCCCGTCCTCCTCTTCCCCTGCTGGCTCCCACTCTACCGACCTACCGTAGTGGCTAAGCTACCTGCACTCAGACTCACTTGAGGCCCTCCACCACTACCTGTCCCTCCGGACCGCACGACGCTGAGCACCCCAGCGTGTCTCAGTCTGTGCTGACTCGCTGACTTGAAGGAAGGGGTGATGGACCACAGACATCTGACCGAAACGCACGTCGGCGTGTCCTGGGCTAAGAACAAGTCATTGTGATGCACGTGTCTCTGTGCAGGTACCCTTTTCGACTACTTGGTCTCGAAGTAAGGAACGAATTCCTCCTTCCCCCACACTCACGACCAAGGGGTTCTTCCCCGCGTTCTGCACTACGGAGGGAGTCGGATAGGGTCCCCGGTTCAGGTGGGATGTCTCGCTTCACGACCCTTCTTTCCGTAGAAAACTACGTCTTAGTTTACTGTGTAACACTCCCTCTCTGGGGGGAAGGGTGAAATATCCTTTGGACGTCCCGGGACATCCTCTCGACAGGGCAGAGTCCCCTCTGGAACCGGTACCTTCCGTCGACGTCACCCCGTTCTCTTTTCGGAGAAAGTTGCCCGACCCCCCGACAGAAGTTCCTCTGTCTTTCCCTGAAGTGACCACCAGGTCACCAATTCTTAGGTAGACGGTTATGTTCCCTGTGCCCAAACTAGGGACCAGACCCTTGATTCCCCGAAGGGACCCCCGAGTCTGACATTTCTTAGACGGACGTCATACCCTTTGGACCCAAGTCAGAGACCTAACCTTTCTAGGGGACCTCTTCCCTTGACGATGGGTACGGTCATAAGAATGAATCCTCTTGAGGTGCCTGTCTCCTCGGTCCGTCCGATGTCAGGCACCCCAGTGTTCCTCAGCCTGTACTGAATCTCTGATTGAGTGGTGGTGGTAGTATAAAGGGATGCTTCGAAATCCATCGTCAAGGAAAAACTATAGAAATATTGGAAAGTACTTTCACTCTCTAGTAGTGATTCTATTTGTTCAGTGACTTACCTTCCATAAGAACTTCGACGAGTAGAAAGGAAACACTTAAAAACAGTAATTTTAGAGTTACCGAAGACCTCTTGAAGTGAAGGTCCCACACCCAGCGGGACGAATAAAGGTGGGGTAGACGACTTTATGGAACCGACTACCTTTAGGAAAAACTTTAAGGTTCGAAAAGGGAATGTCCAAGGAGGGTGGGACAGGGTCTAAAAGGTAAAATAGTCAACTAGAATAGAGGATAGAAATTGGGACACAATTATGGACTCCTGTCAACAAACAGGACATAAAGGTTCAGATATATATACTAAAGACGGTCAGACCTTCAACCAGCTGTTGCACAAAAGACTAGAGACACAGGTCCACATAAGCACGGGATCTAGACGGTATTGTTTTATGGCCTCAGACCCCCCAAATTCGTTGTCTTTAATTAAAAGAATTCCGAGACACCCGACCTCCAGGTTCTAATTTACAGCCGTTCGACCAACGAAAGCCTCCGAAATAGGGAACCACGTCTCCGAGGAGACACAGAAGACTTCGAGGAAGGAGAACAGCCGGTGCAGGGACCACAGAGATACACACAGGTTTAGAAAAAAAAGAAATCCCAGAAAAAAAAAAATACACCTGGCAACAATATCAGAAATAACTTAAACAATACAATGAAGACAAGATATAAAACCGAAAAACCAACGTTCCGTACACCCTAGAATCAAGGGACTGGTTCCTGACTTGGACGTGGGGGACGTAACCTTTCGTTTCAGAATTGGTGAACCAGACGGCCCCCTTCAGGGGATGAGAGAAGAAGAATTTTTCTGTGGTCAGTATAACCTACACACGGGTGGAATTACCGGAGTAAAATTGAGTTAGTAGAGAAATTTAAGTGTAAGACTGTATGTCTCCCCAATCCCGAAGTTAGATGTTTAAATCCCTCTGTGTTAAACCGGGTATCGTGACACCAATAAAGTTTTCCTTCACAAGTAAACCGACATGCAAGTCAAAGACTGCTCTTCTTAAAAAGAGAATCGAGAAATCCTTTACAGGAGGGTGGAAAGAAAGACCGACCACATCGTCCTAAGTTGTAGTCAGAACTAGGAATTTGTACTGGAGAGGAAAGAAGGACCTAAGAACCTTCTAGAACTACAAAAACCAATTTGGCATTACTTCTTTGTAGACTCCTGTTCATAGAAGGGAGTTCTTCAAAGGGTTTCAGCCGGTGTCTTGAAACTTTAAGGTGTGACTCTCATAGAGGAGGAGCAAGTCTTCTTAAAAGACGTAAAAGAATCGACACTGCCCCAACGACCGGGGGAAAGACCGACGACGAGATAAAGAAGAGCATGTCCTCTTATTTTAGCGACAGACGGTGTAGAGGACCCGAGGGAAATTACGAGAGTGGAGGTTGTCGTACAACCAAACACAAAAAAAAAAAGAGTAAGACGTGACCCGAATTTCAAACGTGTCCGAAGGGAACACCGAGTCGACCATTTCTTAGGCGGACGTTACGCCGTCTGGACCCAAGTTCGGGACCCGACTTTTCTAGGGAACCTCTTCCCTTTCCGATGGGTGAGGTCATAAGACCGGACCTCTTAGGGTACCTGGCATATCAGGTACCCCAACGTTTCTCAGCCTGTGTTGACTCGCTGACAGTGACTTCACACGTACCGAAGGGTCGTGACGGTTTCTAGGGGAGAATGGACGTGAGTGACGGAGACGAGGGAGTGTACCAACAGTCGCCAGGGCCCCCGAAGACTGGAGTGAGGGGATTAGGGCGGCACCGGAGGAGGTGGGGGTCGGGGGGTTGGAGGTGGGGCAGGCACAGGTGACCCATTTCCCGGGGTGCCGACAGGTGCACGAGGACCCTACCCCTGTCCACCCTCCCCCGTACCACCTCTGTTCCTTGGTCGGAAGATCTCCCGGACGATAAAAGTCGTTGGTACGGGCCCCTCCCCCAGCGGGGGTCTCTCGTTTTGAAATGAATAAATGGTATAATTTACAACTCGGGGAACCAGCCGGTCCAATATCTAGACAGCCGTTCGTGTTACCCTACCAGAAACCGTACCCCCACAGAACCCCTAGAACCACAGGGGGGGTAAGGGTAGTTCCGGGACTAAGGAATCAGTCGTCCCTTCGAACTCCCAGAACGTTGGGTTGAAGGGCGAAACAGGGCAGTGATACCCGACTCTGTCGTCCCCCGCGACGTCCTATCCGGCCTACGCGTCTGACCGGACCATCGGTCCCCCGCCCGGAAATTTCGTCTAAAGGTTCGTCTAGACTCAATAACGGTTCTTTGAGACAGACGGGTGGAGGTGGGGGTGGGGAGGTGCCGGGAGGTACGGGGGTGGGTGGGAGTGGGGGTAGGGGTAGGGCAGGTGTCGGTCGTCCATCGTCGACCCGTCCTCCCGAGTTGACCAGGGGACCAGTGAGAAGAGGTGGGACTCCGGTGCCTGAGGGCTGGAAGGAGGTTCGGCCCTCCACCTCCTCTGCCAGCCCACAGTGACAGTGCCAAAGGGGTCCAGGAGGCCCGCTGCCCCTTCCGACCGACGCGCCGCGTTACACACTTCCCGGGCCAGGAGTGGGAGCAGGGAGGGTGGACCAGGCCCGTCGGGGAGGGCGACTAGGGTGTAACCGACGGACGGGAGGGGCGCCACCCGTGGCCGGATGGGCCCGAAGCGTCGGCGTCCCGGAGCCAGTCACGGAGATCCCAGGGTCCGAGGGGATCGTCGGGGACGGGTCCCGTGCAAGGGATGAGTCTCTCGCACTCGGAGCCGAAGTCGGGGTGTGTCGGTCCTACCTCCTTCGCCCGTCCTTCCCCTCTCCCTGTCCCTCCCCCGTCCTTCCCCTCCCTCTCGTCCGTCCCTCCCCCGGACGGCTGGGGTGTCACTCAGTGGTCGGCTCGACCCTGGGCCCCAACTCCCCGACTTCGGCCCGAGGACCCTACGAAGCTGGGAAGTCGGTCCCGGGGCCCCCCGAGAGTCCCGTGGCTCCCCCGTCCTTCCGTCCGGACCGACTCCCCGCGGGACGTCCCGTCCCTTCTTCCCTTCCCCCAACACCCCCGAGCAGATCTCGGAGGACGACAGACTAGTGTGGAGGGGAGTTCCTCGACCCTTTCCCCTGCGGGGCCCCCTCGGCCCGACGGTGGACCGGGAGGGAGTGGAAGAGGACCTTCCCTCTCGAGTCCGGTGCCAGATCCACGGGGACCTCTTTCACCCACGACCGGACTGAGGCGGAGCACCGGTCGTCCCCCAAAGGGTGGGTCCCGGGGGTGGATGGGAGGAGGAAGAGCCCCAGTAGACCCGCCCTCGCCCCTCCCCCACTACTGCTGTACCAACCAGGTGAAGGGTACCAGTGAGGACCGGAGACTGGGGTCCAGGGTATGGGGACCGGCCCGTACTCCCTGACCGACCCCGGAGCGTGGGGAGGTCGACTCGGACCCGTTCCCGAGGAGGTCCGAACCCGTGGGGAGGGTGGGCGAACGGCCGGACTGAGGCGGGATGGCGGGGTTGAGAGAGGTACCTACGACCTTCACTTTCTCAATTGTTCCAGACGCCGCAAAGGGAGGGTCTGAGGAGGATCTACATATAAATCGTCTGTCCCGTTTCGGTCCCTCTCCTTACGGGTCGACGGGACCGTGACCTCGGGGACTACCGGTGTGGTGAGGGTCCTCCCACCCCCGCCGAGATTTACCTTCCGACACCGGAGTCCCCAAGAACCTCCGGGGACACCTCTTCCCGTCCCGCAACGAGGAAAAGGTCTCTCTTCCTAGCTCACTGACCCAGAGGGTCCCGACCTCCTCCGTCCTAACACCCTTTCCCCGACCGTAGTCTCCCGAGTGACAGTTCCCCGCAACCCCGTGTCGACCGACCCTCCCAAGGAAGGTGGACGACTCGGGCTACGACCGGACCCGGTCCCTGACACCCTTGACTCCCAGTGTCCGACCCACGGGGTTGGCCAAGTCCACGGGTGGACCGACCGACCTGCACCGGCCTCCCCTCTACCGACCCCTCGGCACACGGTCGTCAGTGGCCAAGTGAAACCCTGCAGTGTACCCCACCCGATCTCGTCCTCAAGATTCGAGAGGTAGCTCTCGTGAAGGTCCCCGGACTGAAAACTCTTCACTGACTGTCCACCCCACTACCGTGTCATAAAACCGAAATTACCACCCCTTGGGTGACTCGACCGTGGTCCCGTGGACCCGAGACCTGGAAGAGACTATGGTTGTGTGACGTACTGGAACCTTTTCAGTAAAGACCGGGGTCCCCAGAGTCAATCGAGTAGACATTTTACACCTGCAACCTGTTCTGTCCTGGGTGCCAGTTCAGGTAACCGTTTGAGGGCTCAGGACCTACTTGGAGTCAAGTCTCATCTTCCCACTCTGTGTCGGACGACCAACCCTCCGTAGAGTGTCTTATTCGTCGTCGAAGACTCTTAGCGGGCACCTGGTCACACACAAACACCACACACACACACACGTGCGAAGGACCGGAAGACTCTGGAGACTGGAGAGAATCTGGACGACGGAGTGGAGGTCCCTCGAGGAGACACTACTTTATCTTCACCCGAGGGTATCTCACTTTCACAATCAAGGAGTCAGTACAGGCTGAGAAACGTTGGGATACCTGCCATCGGATGGTCCGTGGAGCCAGGTACCCTAAAAGGTCCGTTCTTATGACCTCACCCGACGGTAACGGAAGAGGTCCCCTAGAAGAGTTGGGTCCCTAGATTGGGTCCAGAGGACGTAACGTCTGTCTGCGAAATGGTAGACTCGGTGATTCCTTCGGGTTATGATAGATAATTATAACAAATTTAGTCACATACTATTATTTATAATTATATAAATTGTTATAATTATTAATTATTTTACTTTTGTTATTGTCTTCATCTCGCACCTGAAGGGACCACCGGGTTACCCAATTCTGACTTGAAGGTCCCGTCCCCCGTGTCCAAGCTAGGGACCAACCTCTTGATTCTAGGGTGTACAGTGTACTGTACCGGTTCTTATTTATTAAAAAAAAAAAAAATTCATCCCACAGGATACACTCTCCATTCTTCACGTATGGACCAAAAGAGACTAACCAGGATTCGACCTTCGGGCCTACTCTCAATCCCGTCGACAGTTAGTAATTAGTTCGGGACGGGTGCACCCTACTAACGATGGTCCCAATGGCAAACCGAAAGACCTGGTGAACAGGCCCTATCGCCAGACTAAAGGATGTTCAGACTGAATGCCGATCGTCCGGCCGAAGGACCGTACCCACGGCGACTAACGCCCAGTCTCTAGATAAAAATGTCTTCGAGACCGGTACTAGGTAGACATATAAATCACAGAGTTGTTGTTGGGTACTCATAGTAGGTAAAAAGTCCGTTCGTTTGCTCCTTCGGTATCCCGGCTTCAGTATCCCGGTCATGTAAAGTCTTGGACCTGTCCTTCGGTGATCAAAGCTCGAATATAAAGAAACGGAAAGTCAGAAGACCTCCGTTCCTAGGACTGGGGATCGGAGGTCGGGGACACGGTCATGTAACTCGAACGAGAGTCATTTATAAGTAATTTCAATTCCGCATCATTTCAAACTCCCTTGATCCATCTTTATGTTTTACTTTCACACACACACACCACCCCACCCATCAAGGGACCACCGGGTCACCAATACTAAGACCCGAAAGTGACGTCACCGGGTCCAAGTTATGGAGTAGTCCTTTTACTCTAGGGTGTTCGGTGGACTGTATCGGTTTATTTTATTATCTTGTCTTACCCCACGACTCCCTAGGACCGACCTTCCCGTGGACGTCAATCTTGGCAGTTCGTAAGCTGGTAGAAGAGAGAACCGTAGGGCGTCCGTAGAGACGTGAGGCCCGAACCTTCGGCTTTGGTGTCCGACTCTGTACGCCCAGACCCGATCGACCCACCCTCCCTTGAGCGGAGACCCTCTGTTTTCGGTAGGCGGGTGGCCGGACAGGTGGTGGGACAAGATTGACTACATAACCCTCCAGACCAGGTTGGAGCAACTCATTAATCCCGTCAGTTCTCGACTCTTCCTGTGAAGGAGGGTCCTCGGCCGGACCCCCAGACCGGTCCACTCCCCTGCCCTCGGAGGTCGGGACACCTTCCGTCTTAAGAGTCCGCCGGCGCACTAGAGACGGGGACAGGAGCCCTCAATGAGGCACTAATATAATACAATGTGTCATTTCCTCTCTTGGTGTGACGTCCCCTCCCGCCACTGGACTCCAGTCCACTACCCCACCAGTCTGTTGGGGGTGGGGCCCCGTCCCCCTCCAGTCCACTAGACCGACGATCGCACAAGACATAAGCGGGACTCTAAGGTGTTCGGGATCAAACACATAGAGACTTCCCTCGCCAACCGGACTCGTTAGATTGGGACGGTTGACACTAGACCTAAGGAGACTCCGGTCCTCTCCGATCCTTCTTCCGGTCGAGGAGACCCACTACGACCAGGTCACCTACATCCGCCGACAAGTCAGGGCACCTGTCTTTATTCGTCTTCTTTAGTGAAGGCCTACACCCACGTCACTGGGACCTGGGAACCCTAAGGGTGGGGTGGGAGACGTCGGAGTCAAGGAGATGCTGGAGTCCAACCTTCCCGACGTGGATCTTCTTGGTTTCTCGCACCGACGACTGGAAAGGGTCCCGAACCAAGACGAAAGAGGGCCCCCGGAATGTCCTCCCACACCAGTGTTGACTATTTCTGGACTCGCAGGTCGGTCGGGTGAGTCATGTGTGTTTCCAACCCGTAGTCCTCGGACTCGGTCCCGACCCCTCCACTGACCGGGGAGCGGTGGCGGTGGGTGCCCGGAAGACTGTGGTACACCTGCTTTAAGTGACGTTCTCTTTCCTTCACCCGTCCCGGACGTGGCACGGCGATCTTCAAAGGCACGGAGACGGAGGTAGTCGGAGAGAAAGAAGAAAAGGGGTCTTTCCGTAGGTGGTCTCCCGAACCAAGGGACTTTTAGATTTCCTTCTTTTTTCGTGGATCTCTACTAGTGTGATTCTCTTCATTCAGTCTTTCTGTTCGTGATGCACTATAGTGAATATACACCTTAGACTTTATACTGTGTGTACTCGAATAGAAGTTTTGTGTTTGTCTGAGTGTCTGCATCCCTCGTCTGAACATCAACGGTTCCCCCTCCGTCCATCCCCTCCCTACCTCTCCCTCCAACCCTAACCATCTACGTTTAATAATGTATAGCTCGCCAATTTGTTGTCCGAGGAGGACAGATAAGTTATAGGACCCTATTCGTACGATTCAACGAAGTCAGCACGGACTGAGAAACTACGATACCTGACATCGGGTGGTCCGAGGAGACAGGTACCCTAAGAGGTCCGTTCTTACGACCTCACTTAACGGTACGGGAAGAGGTCCCCTAGAAGGTCTGGGTCCCTATCTTGGGTGTAGAGAATACAGAGGACGTGACCGTTCGCCCAAGAAATGGCGATCACGGGGGACCCTTCGGGTGTGTTTCGGGAGACAACCGAAGGATAACGGACCCCATTCTACGGCGGGAAACTCCATGATCCACGGTCCGAGAACCGGACAAAGAGGGGTACGGGGGAGGGTTGGTGCGAGGTCGGTTCGACAGCCTAAGGACCGTGGATGAGTCACGGACTGTTTACCCACAATAAGAGGTAATTTAACCATGGTTCACGCACTCACTATTGTCCGTCAGACCGGTTAGCCTCTCAAAAGAAAATCGAAACTCCAAGGCTCGCCTCGTCTGTCGTGGATACACGTGTGGTCAGAATCGCGGAAACGATATGTCACGACAAGTCTCCGAGACACCTCTCTCAGACCCAGGGGAACTTGACTCCCCTGTTGGACCCGGAAATAGCAGGGGTGCGGAACGACGGACGGACGGTGACCGACGGGAGGTACCCCGAGGTCCCCTTTCCCTCCCGACGTCCGCCCCGTCTCCCGGGACCACCCTCGAGACCTAGTCCAACGAGATGGTCGTCGTGTCCCCGGGGAAGGTCAGGAGGTCCGGGACTTTGTGGGTGTCCTCGCCTCTCGTTCCAGCCTCGACTCCACCTCGACTCTACGGTCGAGGACCCGCTCTCCCTCCTCCTTAGACGTGTTTCCCAGGAAGACGTAGCTCCCCGGGGTCACCCGTCCGGACGTCGATTCCTTTGTAGAAATCACCAAAAATGACGTCCGTGGATGTAAGGACTTATCGACCTCCCCTCTTCCGGGGTCTTCCCCCACCTCCCTCCGAGGGGTGGACCGGAACGATGTTCCTTGTTCGTAACTTTCCTCGATCTTTATACCATGTCTTTCAAGACCCTCGAACAATTCCCATCTGGGAGTTCCTTCGGTCCTCGGTTGGTTGTCTCGGACCGAAAGAAAGAGAGCCCCTGTCTCTCGAGTCACGTCACAACTCGAAGAAGAATCCCCTCAGGACACAGGTACTCCGAAAGTCTCTTTCCTCAAAAGAGGTTCCCTCTCCTCACGGAAAAAAAAAAAAAAGAGAGAGAGATAAAAATCTAGAGGTCTCACATAGACCATTCTCAACCCCGGTTCCGACAACCAGTGGGTGGGTGTGCCCCACCTTGGTTCACCCTGTTGAGAAGCCGGTCTTCTGTTTTCGCAGAGAAATCGAGGTTTCCTGTGGTGACCCAGAGTCTGAGTTACAGGGTCCGTAACACTTTCCGTCTTAAGATTCTACGCGGGACTCTTAACGGGGACACTAACGCACGAGTCAGTACAGACTGAGAAACTCTGGAGTACCTGACATCGGGCGGACAGAGGAGGCAGGTGCCCTAAGAGGTCCGTTCTTTTGACCTCACGCAACGACGAAGGAAGAGGTCCCCTAGAAGGGCTGGGTCCCTGGTTTGGGTGCAGAGGACACAGAGGACGTAACCGTTCACCTAAGAAATGGTGACGTGGTAGACTCTTCGGGGATTCTAATAAAAAAGTAATTTACCGTTTTCCCTAAGTGTTACCTTATTTAAATGATTAGTTGTCTGGAAGTTTATCTCACCAATGGACCTACTCGGACTGGATTTGATTTGTCGGGAAATTTTCGTCTCTTAAAGAGACTACCGTTTTCCTCTTAGTCTTTAAGGTTCGTGTTCTTCCTAAACTCCGTGGTAGTCACCGAAACTTCCTCCCCCGTCACAGTGGTTCCCCACCCCCGACGTCCCTTTCCTGCACTCTCGACGGAGGTCCTTGTCTCTGGTCGTTCGTCGGTCGTTCTCGTGTCCCCGGAGTTAGGATGTCG
The DNA here is from genome assembly GCA_006410555.1 of Capra ibex. Taxonomy (NCBI): domain Eukaryota; kingdom Metazoa; phylum Chordata; class Mammalia; order Artiodactyla; family Bovidae; genus Capra; species Capra ibex. The sequence goes on along the minus strand of SJYO01041190.1, from coordinate 106,903 downwards.
GCGTCCCTTGACCAAGACGGTCGTTGGATTTATTTGAACCCTCACTTAAGAAGGAGTCTTGGAAGTCATTCTCGAGTCGGAGTGGTGGAGGAACTAAAACCGGAAGTTAAAAATTCGTCCCTGGGTCAGTTCGGGTGGGGTCTGGAGACTGGATGTTTCGTCCCTCGATTATCTAGTCCGAACAATTCGGAGATTCGAACACCACTGAACAATGAACCGTCAGCCCTTGATAACATGGATGTCACTTCCCAAGTCCAATAGTACGTACAACCGGGTTCACTCTTCCTTTTCCGTACTAAGACTGAGTGGGTACTGGACCTCCACCGTCCGAGGAGGAAGTGAGGCAAATACAGGGAGGAAGTGTGACTCCGTAGGTTTAGAAACAGGTAATCGGAGACGGTCTCCGGGGTCCGAAGGGTCGACTACGTCGCCCATTTCTTAGGTGACCGTCACGTCCTCTGTGTCCTCTGGGTCAAACTAGGGACCTAGTTCTTCTAGGGGACCTCTTCCCTTGTCGTTGGGTGAGGTCATTAAGACAGACCTCTTGGGGTACCTGCTTCCTCGTCAGGTGCCTCAGCGGCAGACTGTGACTCGCGTTCGTGAGTCTCCGAGGTTCGAGGTCAGTGACCTGATCCTTCAAACCTGTGTTTGGCACTTGTCCTACCGAAGAACCCGGATTAATAGACACAAAGAATAGACAAACGAAGAGACAATTGAAAAGGACATAAAGACGGCTTTGACAACCTAGTGAATCAGGAACTGTTTTCGATTTAGGGAAGGTCGTTCAATAGAGCCTGAGGGACTAGGTCCTGGGTCTGACAAGAAGGTCTCTCAAGGAATTTCGAGTCTTACCTAACGAAAGAGACAACCAGGGTACTAGATACACTGAACTAAGTAGGAAGCCGTCTCCACCACTCGACAGGTAGTTTTAGGTACGAGGAGAAAGTATTATATCGACGACGACGACGACGACGATTCAGCGAAGTCAGCACAGGCTGAGACACGCTGGGGTATCTGACGTCAGGTGGTCCGAAGGGACAGGGACCCTAAGAGGTCCGTTCTTGTGACCTCACCCAACGGTAAAAGAAGAGGTTACGTACTTTCACTTTTCACTTTCACTTCAACGAAGTCAGCACAGGCTGAGAATCGCTGGGGTACCTGACGTCGGATGGTCCGAGGAGGCGGGTACCCTCAAAGGTCCGTTCTCATGACCTCACCCCGCGGTAACGGAAGAGGTAAGTATCATATCTCAACCACGATTTCGTGACTCTGATGTAAAGGGTCGACGGGAACGTTGGTCCACAACAGTACACTGATCAAGGGTGGTTATCATACACTCGGTTTCTCTACGCACAGTTACGGAATCCTCCGTCCCTTTCTTCGTCCACAGGGAGAGGGTAGGTAGAAGAGAAGTCGGTCGACTTACCTCCACTGCCACTCTTGTCGTCTCGGAACTCTACCTCTCTCGGACCCAGGGACCTAGTGTTATACCTCTTTCAAGTCAGCGAGTCAGCACAGGCTGAGAAACGCTGGGGTACTTAGCGTCGTACGGTCCGGAGGGACAGGTAGTGGTTGAGGGTCTCAATTCGGTGACCGGTTAGTTCTTAGGGACGGAACTACACAATTTTATTTAAAGATTCTATAAATCTGGTAATTCGAAACCCCCAGATAAACAATGACGAAAAATCGGGTGAAAAATACTATACATAGGGAGATGAACCGGGAGCTGGACTTAGCCTAACGTGTTCCACGACTGATTTGAGGACCACACTTTTGGAGGTCATAAGGGACACAAAGTGACGGGAACCGAAAGGTCAGGAGCAGGACCAAGTCCGACAGACAAACGAGGTCTCAGACCGACTGAGTCGACCGGACCCGGTGGTAGGTAGACGACAGCTACTCACGGACCGAGTGTCTTTTTACGTGCAAATAAGGGGGTTTTGTATCCCAAGAAAAAAAAAGTCGTTTCCACCACGTCGTTATTTAAACCTTTTCGCTCGTGGGTCCGGAGACCAAGGAACCCTGTGTCGGTCCCTTGTGTGCAGAAGTCCGAGTCGAGAGACTCGGTCTCGACGGTCGTGACCCTCGTCTCCGCCGGGTCCGACTACCCCCCTCCTCTCCTCTGGTCTCCGCTGTTGAGAGAGTCTTTCGTTAATGCGCGAAGAACCACCGGAGTCCCTGTCGGAGTCGAAAAAACCTGAAAGGGGGGTCCCTCCGACTCCGTACCCCCTCCTCTCGGAGACATGGACGTCGAGAACTTCCGAGACGAATCACTACACGACCCGTCTTCTGAGGCTCGTCAGAACCGTCTTTCCGTCGGGGCGGGACGGACGACGGCCCCCACGGGAGAGGACACGGGCACCGTCAGAGACCACATTTCTTGGGTAGCAGAACAGACATCGTCGGCACACCCCTCGGGCCCTTCCCTGACCTCACCCCTGGTTCTAGTTCTCGGGGTTGACCGACAGGTGTGGACCTCATGTCGAGACCCAAAGGTCGGAGTCGTCGCTCTCCTGTCCGAACTGACACCTACCAGTTCGGCGGATCTTGTCCAGGTTATCCGGGGCCCGTCCGAGACCACCACCGAGTGCTTATGGTGTCGGGTCGAGGCTGACCTTAGTCCTACGGGACCTCCCGGATCTGAATGTGCTGTCGGGGAACAAGTCTGTCGAGGTCCTTCTACGGAGACGGAATCGTTAAAGGTCCCGTTTAAACGAAAACTAACTTCGGACCTTCTTTATCACCGTCTGAGGGGTCCCGGGTCGTTAGATCGGTGACCGAGGACGACCAAAAAGGTCAGACACTCGTTTTTAGGTTGGTTTGCGGATCCGGCAGAACCTCCAACGACACGTGAGTCAACGAACGGGCGAGTCAGCACAGGCTGAGAAACACTGGGGTACCTGACGTCGGGCGGTCGGAGGAGACAGACACCCCTAAGAGGTCCGGTCTTATGACCTCACCCATCGGATAGGGAAGAGGTCCCCTAGAAGGTTTGGGTCCTAAGAGGAAGTAACGTCCTCCTAAGAAATGGTCGACTCTATTACTGTTATTCGACTGGACCCGAGAGGATGTCTACGGGTCTTGGGTGAGTCTCTCCCAGTCGTTCCCAGGGATCCGGAGGGGTATACAGATCCACCGACGTGTTCTCGGGACTTAGGAGGTACATATCGGTTCCCCCGTGGGGACGAAGGGTAGGCCCGTCTAGAGTCGTGATTGGGACGTCACTACTACTCGACTCCTTGGCTACCACTCGCGTAGAGTAAGTCCTACATAGACATCTCTAAAACAAAGAAAGGAGAAGAAAATAAAAACCGGTGTGTCGTACGTTTTAGACTTAAAGAACTGGTCCCTAGCTTGGACGTAAGGGACTGTGTCTTCGGACCTCAGAATTGGTGAACCGGTGGTCCCTCCAGGGGTAAATCTCTAATTTCACTCTTGGAAAAGGGTTGTAGGGGGGCTAAGGAAGTGGCACCGAGTGGTGGGAAAGACGGGGTTTAGGAAAGGTTGTTGAATTTAGGAAGGAAGAGGTATGGGTCGCACCAAGGAGAGTAAGACAGTGACCATTGAATCCTGAAACGAGTGTAATCGAGGAAGGTTTATAGGGGAAAGACTTAGATCGACCCAGGAGACGTACGGGTCAACCGTGCGCGTAGACTAGTCTAGGGGTAGATGTTTGGGGTAGAGAGGGTCCCCTGGGTCCCCAGACGTCAAACCGCCCACGTTATTAGGTCACGTACGACGACCCGCGGGTGTCCCCTACGGTCTTGGGCTCCAGGAGGGTCCTGACCGCCGAGTCTACCGAGGGCTTCGTCTTATTGGACTCGGCCGACGGGAAAGGAAGAGCACTCACTGAGTCGTCCTTCGACCGACTGTCTTTTGTCTGGTTCAGGACCCAGAACGTCTTCCCTATCGCTCGTTCCGGTTCCGGAATCCGACGCGCCCCTCTCCATGACTCCGACCGTCGTCTCGACCTGTGGCTTTTCTGCGAGTTGGAGTGAATCTTGTTCTCAGTTTACTTTTGACATGGGTCCAGGGTAAAAGGTGGTTCGACTGACCGTTTGTAGTTTCCAAACTAGTGTGTGACTCAACCGTTCCCACCTCTTTCCGAAAGAGTACGAAACGATCGTCTTGACATTGGGTATGTTACAGGGACCTCTCATTAAACCGTGAGAGATGATTTACGTGTTTAAGGAACTGGGCCGTTAAGGTGAAGACCTGTATGTGGAAGATCAATGGGGACGTGTAACCACTTCGCTGTCCACCGCAACGAATATTCTTACTGTTCTGTACCTCCACAAGAGGTGTCCAGGTGGGAGCACCACACGGGTCCACTACCTTATGTCGTGGGTCTGTTTCTTAGTCTTGGTGCCTACCTACCTATACCTTTGTGTCGAGTCTGTGTAACATCGCACCCGTCTGTGCCCTGTCGTTTCGTCTTCTTGTCCAATACCCCGAGTGACCAAAGGTCAGAGCTACTTACTTCGTTTGTCGTACGATGGTAAGTCCACTTTTTCCCACTCTTTTTTGGTATATAGACGAACAGACCAACTTACACGACTTCTTGGAGAGACCTACCTATGGGTTCTTTGACCAAAACGCCCATAGAAATCCTTGTTCTTAAAAGTAATCTGTGAGAAAATATTGAAATTGGAACACTTGATACACTTATATAATGTATAACTCTTTCTTTTATGTCAAAAATCTTATACACGAGGGGTGGAGGTATTACCTTTCCCTATTGAGGGTCGCGAACTCCCCGTTCATGATCGAGGACCTATGGTGCTCCGCTACCTCGAGAATGCAAGTGCACCACACAATGTAAGATCAAAATTTTTTCAGGAAACAGGTACGACGTCCCGGACACCTTAGAATCAAGGGACCGGTCCCTTGTTTGGGTGTGGGGGACGTCACTTTCGTGTCGTAGAGTGGGCGACCCCGTGGGTCCTTCGGGACACAAGTGAGAGAGTGTCGTTTTACTAGTGTCGTGAAGACTGAATGGGGAACGTTCGTACAAAAAGTAGTTCCAGTTTATCGAAACTACTTTCCAGTATAGAAAAGAAGATATCCACCTCTCCCCTAGACACACCAGAACAAGGCACTAACAGTTCAGACGCGTGTGACGGGAGGTTAAGGGACCAAAGATCTTGTCTGTTACGACATTGAGTTGTGCCTTCGATTCTCGTCTCGACTTCGCCTTCACCTAAGGCGGTCGAGGGCGACCAGGCAGGTCTCGGACCTCAACCCTGGTGGGAGAGGGGTGCCGGATGGACCTGGCCTCTGGCAGGACCTTGACCTCTGGAGCGACAGGAAGTCGGGGTAAGTGAAGGTCCGGGAGACGAGAACTACGATCTGGACCCGGGGGTACAACGAGGGGACACTTGACCGTTGAAACGAGAGTCTGGACGGGTAGAGCACCTTAACACCGCTCCGAGGTTGCTCGTTCGTGTCTTTTGTAGACCTGTCTATGTCGGGTCTGACCGAAGACACCCCTCACCGTCCCCTGTCTCCTCTCCTCCCCAGTCTCCTGTACAGAATAGAAGTCGGTTGAGGCTAGAATAAAGCTTACAACATTGTTCATACTTAAGGAAAAGTACTGACTTTTTTTCAAACATTTCAAAGTGTCATTGATTTATACCATTATGTTATTACATAAAACCCCAGAAGTTTTTTAAAGGTCGGGACAATTCGAGAGGATACGGACACACACCCAGTGAACCGGGTCGATACCTACGAAAATCAGGCTCCTACGGTTACTTTAGCCGACCCTACCCCTGGACCCAAGGTCCCCTCCACCCTCTGTCTCCGTACCGCACTGAGGTCCACCAACCGACCGAGGAGGGAAGGGGGGGTTCGGGGGTACATACTCTGTATACGAAGAGGGAGCCAGAGACCGGTCTGGTCGAACGTCCTTCCTCGGCACCATGGCCTCTCTCCCTACGATGTCTTGTCTCACCTCAGTCGTGTCTTGTGTAAAAAATTTTTAGTTAGCGGTCCCGTCGTCGGGTGGTCTCATTCTCCCGACCCACGGCCCCGGTAGTAGGGTTCTTCGGTCGAACGTCGACCTCCAAGACCCGTAGGACTATCGAGTCGTCTGTGACCCCGGTCGGAACCGACTGACATAAGTCACGGGTTCCCGTGTCGCACCCGACCGTGTGGAAATGGTCCGCCGCTCCTCCTTACCCCGACACGTGTAAACATGAACAAATAAACGACAAATCTCGAGGAACGTGCACCCACCCCCACGTCTGAAGGGGTACCCCAACCTCAGACGGGTCCTGTTCGGGAGGGAACGAGTGTCAGGGAGGGTCCAGACCCTTTCGCCGACCCCCGTGTCAGGTACTTCCTCTTGGTCCTCTGGAGTCCTCGTTCTTTTTCCTGGTTTATTCCTCTGACGACAACAAGGATTGTCCCCGACAGGTGTGGGTGACAGTAAAAGGGTACTACCCTCCCGCCCAGGGGTCCTACTGAGAGTTCTTCCCCCTCCACCCTACCGCTTCTAGGCCTCGGGGACTCATGTGGTCCAGTGTCGACTCGAGTGCAATGTCGCCAAGAGTAGGAAGACCTTAAATGGAGGACGGGGGTCCGAGGCCGGTGTCAATAAAACCCCGTTCCCCGGCCTTTAAGAAGCACACGACCCTTGTTCAAGACAGAAAAGGAGGACTCGTCGGGTCCTGAACCACCTGGCTCCCTTGGCCACCAAGAGACGACCCCCGACATCGACGGGTCACCGGTTACTGTCGGACTCCCGTCCTCACTTTTTACTGGGCCCAGGACTCAGTCGTGGCGACTCTGGAGCTGAGTTAGAGTGGTACTTGTTCAGGTCGGGTAGTCTAACCTCTCTGTGGGTGTGGGAGAGGCTGTCTGTCAGAGGATGAGTTTTGTACTTAGAGGAGATCGTCGGGTCTGTCTCTGGCAGTACGTCTCCCGTCCCACTCCGGAAGGGATTAAGTCTCGGGTTACCCAAACAAAAAAAAAACATTTCCCGGTTTCTCGTGTCTAAAAACCGAATTTTTTTTTTTTCTAAATAAAATTAACCGACACGGCCCAGAATCAAAGTCGTGAGTCCTGGAAATCAACGTCGTACACCCTAGATCAAGGACTGGTCCCTAGCTTGGGTCCGGGTAACCCTCGAGTCTCAGAATCGGAGACTTGACGGTCCCTTCAAGGTTTCCAAAAACGGAAAAGCCGATATACCAGAGGTAGTGACGGTAACGTCGCACTTGAATCTGTCTGTTATGTGGTTGTGTACCGGTACCGACACAAGGTTATTTTGAAATAAACATTTTTGTCCGTCTCCTGGTCGGAAACCGGACATACCAAATGACTGGGGACAACATTAAGTGGTCTGAGGACGGGTCCGTCCAGTCTCGTCGGAAATCCTGATCGGCAGGAGGGATTTGGGACCTGGACGTCATCGATAGGACTTAAGGGGTTCCCGGACTGACAGGGAGTAACGTCTGTCCTGTCAAACCCCAAAAAAATTATGAATAAATGAACTGACACGGGTCAGAATCATCGTCGTACGTCCTGGAAATCAGCACCGTGCGTCGTACCCACTAGATCAAGGGACTGATCTCTAGTTTGGGTCCGCGGGACGTGACACACGACTCAGGATCAGGGACCTGATGTTCCCTACAGGGCTCCTTTCACATATACCCCCCTCTCCTTCGTCTAAAAACGACTTGACTCGGGGGGCGCGGTTGGGCCCCTTTAAACGAGTCAAATTGAACTGGACTAGTCTACGGAGGGGACACTTGTGCAGAAACATCGAGGTATTTAGAGGTTCTATCCGGTGAATTTTTCTACTTGTGCCTCACTGGGCAGACGTCCCCCTACACTCAGATCTCTTTTTCGCCCTTCGGACCCCTCTCCGGTGCCCCGAATCCTAGTCAGACGAGACCCTTTTTTTACCCAAGTTCAGAGGCTCAACGACAGTGAACGATTGGTTTACTGGAACCCGTTCAATGAATTAGAGAGATTCGAAATATTAAAGAAACGAAATATTTTATCTCTATTTTTATCAGGAACCAAGGACCTCGGGACTCCAAACCTAGTCTAATGGGTACATTTCGTAAATTGTGGATTATACAAACCCCCCGTCCCGACAATCGAAGGAAGAACGTACGTAGTCTGGACACGATCCCTGACGGTCCAATTTAGAAAAGGAAAAAAAAAAAACCGACGAGATCCAGAAACAACGTCGTACGTCCGAAGGGAACAATGTCTCGTGTCCGGGGTCTCGTGCTCCCGAATCGATGGGGCGCCGCACTCCCTACGGCCAAGGGGTTGGTCCCGAGCTTGGGTGCAGAGGACGTAACCTTCCACCTAAGGATTGGATGACCTGGTGCTCCCTTCGGGGAGATACTCCATCGAGAATAATAAAGGTGCAATGTCCACTCCTTTGACTCCAAGTCTCTTCGTTCCAGAGGGGGTCCCGTATGTCTCAATCAATGTCAGTTTTCCCTTCCCATTTATTTTTTAGACTTTTTTATTTTCCATATATACAACTTATTGACTGAGGGACCCGACTTGCGGACCTTCGATTGTGTTGCGACGGACACGCCCGAGTCAGCGAGTCAGCACAGACTGAGAAACGTTGGGGTACCAGGTATCGGGCGGTCCGAGGAGGCAGGTACCCTAAAGGGTCCGTTCCTATGACCTCACCCAACGGTAAAGGAAGAGGTCCCCTAGAAGGACTGGGTCCTTAGCTTGGACACAGACGATGTAACCGTCCGTCTAAGAAATGGTGACTCGGTGGTCCCTTCGGGTTTCTGGAAGTAACGAAACTCGGAGGAGTAAATGGTACTCCGGGTCCGATATAGTTCAGAGACCCGAGGGGAAGCGTGTCAAGAACTCCACCATCGGACGACACGAGATGGGAGAGGACCGTCCCCTAATTTCGGTAGAAGGATAAAGAAGGTTTGAGACAGAGCATAAAAAATAAGCGACCCACTCTTTCGCCTCTAAAACCGCCGTTGGTTTCCTGTGTCCTACCCCCTTTAGACGACCACCTGTTCGCACCCAAACCTTTCGGCCCCCTACAGTATCTCAAATTGTCCTCGGTGACGTTCCTGGTCCTTATCCCCACATCAGTCCTTTACTTACCCTCCTCTCCGACCGACTCGTTCTGAGGTAACGGACTCTCGACATTTGTGTGCCCCGGACCACTGTGCGAGAAATAACTTCTCTCTAGTCGGTGAGCTACTGCGTAACAACCAGCCGAAGAGGGAAGGTGAAGTTCGACGGGAGGGGCGGGGGTGTGTCCCCGAAACGAACGTGTCGACAGGTCGCCTGTTAGTCTTCGGTGGGTTCTTTCGGTAAGTTGACGGTCCAGTCCCGACACGAGTCTGCTCCCGCACACCGGTCCGACCTACCACCGGTGTATGTCCGGAGACTTGACACCAAGACTGGAACCACGGGGTCCCGGCTCGAGATGTCCTAAGGGCACCGGGTCCCGTTCGGTCGTCGGGCGCCCCCTGTCCACGTCCCCGGATTCCGACGGGTCATCCACGAGGTACCTCTCCAAAGAGGGGCAGGGGGGTGTGAGGAGGCTTCCTCCTCAACAGTATCGTTGTCGGTCATTTTCGGCCCGTCGAGTCCTCAGACTCAACACTTCTGACGGGGAATAAGACCCACCATCGAACACAGTCTCTGCCACCGAGAGTTAAGGACGGGAGGAACACACATGTGTGGTGAGGGGAGAGCTCTCGATCTCAGGTAAAGAGGCGGACGAACATCGGTGCGACGGAACACCGACGAAACTGACTCTTCTATACCGTGTTCCCTCCGACTCGGTCGAGAGCTCTCCTGACCGGTAAAAAGAAAGAACAAAAATTTAAATAAATAAACCGGTGCGGACCAGAATCAAAGTTCCAGAAGTTAGAAACAACACCGTACGACCTAGAAATCTACACCCGTACACCCTAGATGAAGAGTCTAGTTCCTGCCCTGGACCCGGGGGACACAACCCTCGTATCTCAGAATCGGTGACCTTGTCGTGTCTTCAAGGTTCTGACCCGTAAAGGTGGACGAAAACCTCAACATTTTCACTTCACTTTTCACAATCAGAGAGTCAGCACAGACTGAGAAACGTTGGGGTGCCGGATATCGGGGGTCCGAAGAAATAGGTCGCCTTAGAGGTCCGTTCTTATGACTTCACCCAACGGTACGGGAAGAGGTCCTCTAGAAGGGTGAGGTCCCTAACTTGGACCCAGAGGACGAAACGTCCGGCCCCGAAATGGCAGACTCGGTGGTCCCTTCGGGGAACCTCGACACTCGACGGTGAATTCTTCGACCCGCCAGGGGGACCTGTCTCTCCGATGTACCCCCATCCGGGACTGTTGGAGTCTATAAGGTAGGTCACTCCAGAAGTCTACTGGTGCCGGGACCGACGAAGGACTAATGTCGACGTGTCTCCGGGGATTGGGCACCGGTTCACTCTTACCCGGTCGACTTGGGACAGTTCGGTGTGTTGCAACTCTCAAGTTTTCTGACGAAATTTCGATAATGTAAACCCCCATCGAACAAATGTTTCGAGAGTCACCATCCTTATGGGACTTTCTCAGTGGGTCAGAATAAGTGACCGACGACGACGACGATTCAGCGAAGTCAGCACAGGCTGAGACACGCTGGGGTATCTGCCGTCGGGTGGTCCGAGGGGGCAGGAACCCTAAGAGGTCCGTTCTTGTGACCTCACCCAACGGTAAAGGAAGAGGGTACGTACTTTTACTTTTCATTTTCACTTCAGCGAGTCAGCACAGGTTGAGAAGCTCTGGGGTACCTGACGTCGGATGGTGAGAGGAGGCGGGTACCCTAAAAGGTCCGTTCGCATGACCTCACCCCACGGTAACGGAAGAGGCTAAGTGACCGATGAAGTCCCGTTTTCTTTCGGGGAAATGTTGTGGGTCTGAGGTTCCGGTACCAGGGAGTGACTACTAAACTGGGTTACCCGAGGGAACCATTGGTCGGGACTCTTGCCCCGACTCAACGACCCTCCGCGACGAGAAAGATCCCAACCATCCTTTAGAAATGTAATTTTAGTTGTTTATAAACAGTTCGTCGATCCTCCAAGTACCGGGAGACTCCTCGAGTCTCTCTGCCGTATACTGTGAAGAATAAACTTCTCGTAATTCGTCGAATCGTTCGTACGATGGAATAACTTGGAGTAAAGTGGGCACTGCTGGCACTTTCCTCGCCCCGCCCGTACTAAGTGAAACAATAACTCGTCCTTTTATGTGTATTCTGGTGTGTCCTCGCCGTCTCGGTCCCGACCCTCGGTCCCGTGGACGGACGGGCAGGGGTCCGGAAGAAACGTGTCTTGCAATAACAGGAATTTGGTAGGTCTATCGTCAGACCCCACCCAGTCCGGGAAAGGTCCAGTTTTCTTGTTTTATGACCTCTTCTCCTTCACTGGTGTCCAAGATACAAGTACAATACTAATGTCCGGGACTTCAGTGAAAGGACCCAAGACGGGAACCTGAAGGGTCCACCACGATCACCATTTCTTGGGTGGAGGGGTTTCGTCCTCTGTATTCTCTACGCCCAAGGTAGGGACCCAGTCCATCCAGGGGACCTCTTCCCTTACCGTTGGGTGAGGCCATAAGAACGGACCTCTTAGGGTACCTGTCTCCTCGGACCGCCCGATGACAGGTACCCCAGCGTTTCTCAGCCTGTGCTGACTCACTGAGTCGTTCTAGCGAGCGGGCGCCAATACTCGTCCACCGTCAACGAGTGGAACGAGTCGGACAGAGAGACAGTCCCCCTACGAGAGAGACCAGACGTCTCTCGATGACACTTGGGTCCCTCTCCCACTCGAAAACACTTACCGTCTCGTGCGCCTTCACCGGGGGTCATTACGACCTTTGATTCAGTGTTGGGTCTTCGAGAGACGGAGCGAGACGTGCTTACCCGACTGGAGGGGACCGCCGGTACGACACTCCTTCGGGTTTGGTCGGGCGTCTCCCCCGTGACGGGTCTGTTCGGCAAGGACTTAAGGATCGGGTCTTTTTTTGTGCTCTCCATTCCTCTACCAACAACGAACTTCAGTGATGTAAATCCCCAATAAACGACGTATCGTTGTCTATTGGTTTTGGCCACTCCAACCCCGACCCCCTCAATCACCCAACTTACCACAGATAGAGAGGGGAAGAGATGACCCCTTTTTTTTTTCTATGAAAGTGAACCTTGAAAACCTTATTCCCAGAAACGTCTATATTAATTCTATTTGTAGATCCACAGGGGATCTCCAGGTCACCGGGACTGAACCACGAAAGTGGGACGGCACTGGTCTCAAGTTAGGGACCAACCCCTTGACTCTGGAGCCTTCGGGACGGCTTACCCGTCCTGTTTTTTCTATTTCTAGAACTTTACTCTAGTAGGACTTAAACCGGCCCGGGATGTGGGTCACTGTTCACAGGAAGATGTCTGTCTTTTCTTCTGTGTCTCCGAGCCCAGTGCACTTCGGTCTCTGCTCTTACTCCGACAGTGGTCGGTTCCTTGCGGACCTCTGGGGCCTGGATATTCTTCGTTCGCTTCTTTTTTGTTATTTATTTTTATTCTCCGTTCCTCCCTAGGAGAGGGTCCTCGGCAGTCTCCCTCAGGGGACCGTGCTCGGTGTTCCCCAATGAACAACGAAAGACTTGGGTGGTTCTGGGGTGTCGGAGGTCCAGAGGAAAGTACGAACCTTAAGGAAAGGCAGGACGGAAACGTAAGGAAAGTAACAAGGGTCAGGTCGAGTCTAGGGTGGAGAAAAGAATGGGAGAGGGTCTAAGGGGGTGGGAGAGGGGTCGTAGGTACCGTAGGGGGCAGAAGTACGGGTTCCAGAACCACGAGAAGACACTGATAGTGGGGCGTAGAGTCACTGACAACAGTAACTGGAGTAACTAATCTAATACGCACAAACTTCCGTCTCTGACTGAGTCAAAGGAAATGTGGGACGGAGAACGTGTGTGAATAGGTCACACGTAGACTTCTGTACACGGACTCCTTAGTCCTCCGATCCCATCTTTCCCAGGACTTCCCTAAACGACCTCCTCCTATTAGTCTCCGTCTCGACGCTGCCCTTTAGGGAAGGGACGGTCGTAAAAAGAACGTGCAACTGGTCGCCACCCAAACCGAAGTCTCAGTCACTCGGGTCCGTACTCCCTGACTCGACGCAAAGAACTCCCCACGACCCTGAGACGGTCCTCTACTAAAAATCTCTGTGCCACCGAAGTCTTTGTCTCCCTCCTCTGCACCCGGTACCTCTACACACCCCTTCAGTCCTCTCCTCCAAGACCTCATCTTCCTCGGAGACCCTTCACAATCTGTGTTTCGGACACCGGTCTTAGATCTTGGGTGACCTTAGGTACTCCTTCAAGGTTACTCTCCTGGACTCTTTTACCGGTTCTGTAGTTCCTGAAAATTTCACTGGAACTCTGAAGGGACCATTATGTCACCAATTTTTAGACTCGAAGGTTACGTCTTCTACACTCAAACTAGGGACGAGTCCCTTGATTCTAAGGTACACGGTACACCACGTCGGTTTTTTTATTTTTTATTTCACGGGATTTCTTAACAGGGGCTCGACGGCACTGTTACTCTTCTAGCAACTGATCCGACTGGTAAGATTGGTGACCGAGGGTAGTAGCAATAAGGGTGGTCGTGGCGACACTAGATTCTGCTCCGGATAAGGATACATGTCCCAAAATGTGTAACGGATCGTACACGTTCCCAACTTAATTCGGGGTGGGGGTGGGGGTCTTTCTCTATATAACTCCAGGATTGTGGACCATCGACAGTTACACTGGAAACCTTTGTCTTAAAACGTCTACAATAGTTCAATTCTACTTCAATATAACCTAGTCCAGCAGGAAGTTAGGTTAGACCCGAAGGGACTACCCAGTCAGTCATTTCTTAGGAGGACGTTACGTCCTCTAGGCCCAGGATAGAGACCCAGTCCTCCTAGGGGACCTCTTCCTTTACCGTTGGGTGAGCTCATAAGAACGGACCCTTTAGAGTACCTGTCTCCTCGGACCGTTCGATATGAGGTACCTCCAGTGTTTCTCAGTTCTTTGCTGACTTCACTGATCTGGTGTCGGTGTACAGTTAGGTTGTACTGTCACAGGAATATTCTTTTGGTACACCCCGGAAGGACCACCAGATTACCCATTCTGAGGTACAAGAGTTGTGTCCCCGTGTCCAAACTAGGGACCAGCCCCTTGATTCTAGGTCGTACGTTACCCCGTCGGTTTTTTTTTTTTTTTTTGAAGGCTTCTAACGGTCGTTGGTGGTCAACGACCTTCTCTATGCCTTCTGAAACAGGGTCCTCGGTAGTCTCTCGTGTCCCGAGTGGGCTACGGAGTTGAGACCTGAAGGTCGGGGGTCCTGACACTCTTCTGCGAAAGGACACAAACTTCGGTGACAGAGACACCAAGTCGTCGGGACCCTTTGAGTGACGTGTACAACTGTAGTCAGAGAATGAAACTAGGAGGGTTGGTGGGTCAATGAAGTACATACAATGATAGACACTATCGGTCGGAGGTCCTACCGGGGTCGCCAGGACATCATCGTTCCCCTTGAGGAAGGTCCCGGACTCACCCGAGAACAGATTGTAAACCTTTACTTAACAGATTCTTCTGTGTGCTCGACTGTTCGTTCTCTAAAATCACCCTTCCCCGGGGCCCGTCTCTCGTCGTCCCATTTCCTTGGGTCCTCTTGACGAGACGGAGCACCGAGTGTCAGAACCCAAAATACCACTACCCTAATCAAAGACCCAAAAGACACCGGTTAGTAAGACTGAATCTCAGGAAGGACCACCATGTGTGTAACGAGTCGGTTCTACCTATAGTAGCTCTTCCTAAGACCCTGCACCATCCTGTACACCGTCTATCGAGTCTTCATTTCTTAGACGGACGTTACGCCCTCTGGACCCAAGCTAGGGACTCAGCCCTTCTAGGGGACCTCCTCCCCTACCGTTGGGTGAGGTCATAAGAACGAACCCTTTAGGGTACCTGTCTCCTGGGACCACCCGATGTCAGGGACCCCAGCGTTTCTCAGTCTGTCCTGACTCACTGACTGTGTGTCCTGTACACCATAGAGGAGAACTGGAAAGGACTTGAGAAGAGCAACAACCACTGAATAATCAAGACACCAGGAATAGTCCTGGAGGACGTCCTTTTATTGAGTACGTTTACCAATGAGACCACGGGCCGGTCCCATTCGTCAAAGTCGGTTACACAAAGGGGATTGTCAGGGTGGGTGACTGTCAGGGTGGGGGACTGTAAGTGGAGAGACACATCAAAGGAAGGTGTGCCTTATTCCGACTGGACGTATGGACATTCGTCTATCCTATTTACAGGAACCTCTTTCTCTTGGTCCGGGTCGAAAGAACTACTTTCAGAAAAAAAAACAAACCGACACGGTGGACTGCACCCTACACCCTAGAATTAGGGGACTGGACCCAGGGGACGTCACCTTTGAGTCTTAGAATTGGTGACCTGGTGGTCCCTTTAGGGGTTTTCAGTAAAAACCGGATTGGGTAAAACACTAGATTCGGACGGGTGTCAGGAACGGAAACTTGTCCAGAGTCATTAATTACCAGAAGTCCCTCATTTTTTTTCGTCTTTGTTTCCTGATAAAAGTTCGTTCTCTTAATTATTATTGTTTCTATTTCACAGTCAACATTTCCGAGGGTCAAGACAAAGTTACCATTTCTAATCAGACTTCATGAGTGTCTAGTTCCCGTGGATTCCCCACTGTTACTGAAAAAAGACTGGGAGCACTGAATTAGTTGATTTCGAATCTGAGACAGGTGACGACGGGTTCGGGGAAGTACTTATACGTACATGGGAATCGAATTTTGTTTTGTTTTGTTTTGGGACAGTGATTCAGGACAGACTGAGAAACACTGGGGTACCTGACATCGGGCGGTCCGAGGAGACAGGTACCCTAAAGGGTCCGTTCTTATGACTTCACTCAACGGTAAAGGAAGAGGTCCCGTAGAAAGGACCGGATCACTATCTTGGGGACAGAGGATACAGAGGACGTAACGTCCGTCTAAGAAACGGGTGACTCGGTAGTGCCTTCGAGTGAATCGAATTTTGAAGACGTTTAAACAACTAGTCTCTCTGTGACGAAACCCCTTTTAGGGTCCATAAGAGAAATGGACGACGTTCATTACTTAAGAAAGAAGAGGGATAGAAACCGAACCAACACAGAAAACCGAGTTTGTGGGTGGTTCTCCGCTTGAGTCAAAAACCTACTGTATTGGTTATTCTAGAACATCTTTATTGTGACGTATGGTAGAGACCCAGTCAGTGACACAAGTCAAAGACGGAGTGGGAGAGAACCTTGCGGACGTGACCCTTTTGGATCTCGGGCTCCGGTAAATCAAATACACTATTCCTTGACTCCGGAGGTCGGTTGTTAGTCGGGGTGTACTCCCGTGGTAGAACCTTCGTCTAGGACGTCGGGGGCAGGTCGACACTACTTTATCCTTCCTTCCCCCGTCCCATGTTGGAAACTTTCTTGTTGTCTTGGACTCCTGTGTTGTGTTATATGTCGCATGACAGTGGGTCGAATAAATTGAACTTACGTCTCATGTAGTACGCTTTGCGGCCCGACTTCCTTCGTGTTCGACCTTAGTTCGAACGGCCCTCTTTGTAGTTATTGGAGTCTATACGTCTACTGTGGTGGGAATACCGTCTTCCGCTTCTCCTTGGGTCCTCGGAAAACTACTTTCACTTTCTCCTCCCACTTTTTCGGCCGAATTTTGAGTTGTAAGTTTTTCGATTCTAGTACCGTAGGTCCGGGTAGTGAAGTACCGTATCCCCTGTGTCACCTTTGTCACTGTCTGAAATAAAAGAACCCGAGGTTTCAGTGACGTCTACCACTGACGTCGGTACTTTAATTTTCTGTGAACGAGGAACCTCCTTTTCGACTTTGACAAATGGTGTTTAACCTTGAACTTGGGTACACGATCCTGAGTTTGGGTCGGTTTTGGGACGAACCCTGAGCTTAGGTCCGTTTTGGGTACCAAGCCAAGTCAAGTCACCGAGTCAGCACAGGCTGAGAAACGCTGGGGTACTTAACGTCGTGCGGTCCGGAGGGACAGGTAGTGGTGGAGGGCCTCAAGTGAGTCTGAGCGCAGGTAGCTCAGGCACTACGGTAGGTCGGTAGAGTAGGAGACAGCAGGGGAAGAGAAGGACGGGGGTTAGGGAGGGTCGTAGTCTCAGAAAAGGTTACTCAGTTGAGAAGCGTAGTCCACCGGTTTCATGACCTCAAAGTCGAAATCGTAGTAAGGAAGGTTTCTTTAGGGTCCCAACTAGAGGAAGTCTTACCTGACCAACCTAGAGGAACATCAGGTTCCGTGAGAGTTCTCAGTAAAGGTTGTGGTGTCAAGTTTTCGTAGTTAAGAAGCCGTGAGTCGGAAGAAGTGTCAGGTTGAGAGTGTAGGTATGTACTGATGACCTTTTTGGTATCGGAACTGATCTGCCTGTAATCAGCCGTTTCATTGCAGAGACGAAAACTTATACGATAGATCCAACCAGTATTAAAAAGAAGGTTCCTCATTCGCAGAAAATTAAAGTACCGACGTCAGCGGTAGACGTCACTAAAACCTCGGGGGTTTTTATTTCAGACTGTGACAAAGGTGACAAAGGGGTAGATAAAGAGTACCTCACTATCCTGACCTACGGTACTAGAAGCAAAAGACTTACAACTCGAAATTCGGTTACAAAAGTGAGAGGAGAAAGTGAGAGTAGTTCTCCGAAAAATCAAGGAGAAGTGAAAGACGGTATTCCCACCACAGTAGACGTATAGACTCCAATAACTATAAAGAGGGTCGTTAGAACTAAGGTCGAACACAAAGAAGGTCAGGTCGCAAAGAGTACTACATGAGACGTATCTTCAATTTATTTGTCCCACTGTCATATGTCGGAACTACACGAGGAAAAGGATAAACCTTTGTCAGACAACAAGGTACAGATCAAGATTGACAACGAAGGACCGGACGTATGTCTAAAGAATTCTCCGTCCAGTCCACCAGACCATAAGGGTAGAGAAAGTCTTAAAAGGTGTTAAATAACACTAGGTATGTCAGTTTCCGAAACCGTATGAGTTATTTCGTGTTTATCTACAAAAAGACCTTCAGAGAACGAAAAAGTTACTAGGTCACCTGCAACCGTTAAACTAGAGACCAAGGAGACGGAAAAGATTTTGGTCGAACTTGTAGTCCTTCAAGTGCCAAGTGCATAACGACTTCGGACCGAACCTCTTAAAAATGGACCAAAGTCTTGGATTACTTCGAGTCCAAGAACTACAGAGTAGTATCTTTCTTAAATCACTCTCTGTTTCACTATCCATTCTTTACCTAAATAAGTCTATGTCTCACACCCGGTAGCGTCTCCCGCTTACACCGACGCTTTAATCCACACCAATCAAAAATGTCCGACCCTTTCTAACTTCCGTCCTCCTCTTCCCCTGCTGTCTCCTACTCTGCCAACCTGCCGTAGTGACTGAGTTACCTGTACTCGAACTCATTTGAGACTTCAACCACTACCTGTCCCTCCGGACCGTACGACGTCAGGGACCCCAACGTTTCTCAGTCTGTGTTGACTCGTTGACTTGACCTGACTTAAAGTATACGATTACTCACCCTCCTAATAAGGTTGATAAAACCCCTTCCCCGTCTCTAAAGGTCCTAAACCCGGTGACGGGGAAGGAACCAGAAAATTGTCTCGGAACCTTGACAGTACGATGAAGACCCGCACCGTAAGGTGAATGACTAACTCCTAGTTCCAGATCAGAACAGACGGTAGAACCAGGGCATACTAAGATTAGGAGATACAACACAGGAACCCACTACAGTAGAAAGGTTTTCAAAACGGGCCGGAGAAAGGGATGACAATGTTTCGATACTGGTTGGATCTGTCGTATAATTTTTCGTCTCTGTAATGAAACAGTTGTTTCCAGGTAGATCAGTTTCGATACCAAAAGGGTCACCAGTACATACCTACACTCTCAACCCGGTATTTCTTTCGACTCGGGGTTTCTTGACTACGAAAACTTGACACCACGACCTCTTCTGAGAACTCTCAAGGAACCTGACGTTCCTCTAGGTTGACCAGTTAGGATTTCCTCTAGTCAGGACTTATAAGTAACTTTCCTGTAACGTCGAGGTTATGAAACCGGTGGACTACCCTTCTTGACTGAGTGACCTTTCCTGCGACTACGACCCTTTCTAACTTCCGTCCTCCTCTTCCCCTACCGTCTCCTACTCTACCACCCTACCGTAGTGGCTCGACTACCTATACTCAGACTCGTTTGAGACCCTCGAACACTACCTGTCCCTTCGAACCGTACGACGTCAGGTACCCCAGCGTTTCTCAGTCTGTACTGACTCACTGACTTGACTTGACTTGGTTCCCGTGTTGTCTTTGACTAGTCTTAGTATACTCAGGTTCTACCGTCTGTTCAGTTGAAGTTGATCTGGAACTAGGAGGTATATACGAGTAATATTATGTAGTCATTCGGTTACTGTGTGGGTTGCAACGGTACTATCAAGGTTCCGGTTGGTAGTTTCTGGTTTTCCACCCGTCACCGTGTTAAGGACCGTTAGAGGTGGAGAAGGGGTTTTATCAACCTCATTAGGAGGGTGAATAATCGAATACTCTAATGGGTCTAGTATTTTCGATTGGTGTGGCGTAAAGTTCCGGTGTGATTGAGACGTTACTGGGTGTGAGACCGACGAAGCGTGATTTATTTAGGTGAAGAATGGGATAGTACGACAGAGAATGACTAAAGAAAGACGCTACTCTATAGTTCTTAGACTCGAAGTAATCCATGGCTTTACACCAGACACTAGAGTCAGTCTTCTGACATCCAAAACCGACCCAAGTTCATCGTCGGAACACCCAAACTCAGGGTTTAATCCAAAACCGACTCTAGTTCTGGACCGGGTACCCAAGTTCGGAATTAGACTGCACTTACTAAAGTTGGTCTACTTGAACGGCGGGGTCGGTTGTAGAACGGAAGTCAGAGTACTCTTTGAGGGTTGGTCTAGAGGATCCATTAGTAAGAATCTAGGGACTGAGGATCTTTGTCTCAGTATTGTTTATAATAACGAAATTACGGTGACCTAAAGTGTCCTATCGTTTATGAAAAAAGGATAGAGTTGATTCCATCACACGTATCATCAATTCTTGTGTTCAAGACCTCAGTTGACAGTGAGCGATCAATGACTGAGACTTGGGGGGTAAACCCGGAGAAACTCAAAGGAGTAAAATATTCGTACATCTTATTAACATAGCTGAAACCTCTGACATCCCTCCTTGTTTCTTCAATTATACCTGGAGTATGGACGGACCGTGTCTCATTTATAACAACAAATTAGTGATTCAGCACAGACTGAGAAAACGCTGGGGTACCTGACATCGGGCGGTCCAGGAGATAGGTACCCTAAAGGGTCCTTTCTTATGACCTCACCTAACAGTAAAGGAAAACGTCCCCTAGAGGACCTGGGTCCCTAGGTTGGGCGTCGAGGAAGTAACCGTCCGTCCAAGAAATGATGTCTCGGGGGTCTCATTTGTGATCGATAACAATAATATCTCTCAGAAGGATCGACATGGTGGTCGATGAGTCGTCAGTCCGACTCAGGACCTGGGTCCAGAGGACTGAGGGACGGATCGCGAGTATCAAATTGACTTACCGACTCCTTCAGTCTACGAGGCACTCAGATATTAAAGCTAGGGAAAGAGGGGGACGTCGGCCAACAAAGTCGACGTTTCGTGGTAGTTGTCGACCGACGTGCAACACGATCCCCACCCCTCTGTCGGTCACCCCCAGTCTGACATCGAGAACAGGACCCGGGACCCCCCTTGGGGAGTCAGAAACCTCCTCTTCGTAATCTTTCCGTCGTCGTCCGACCCGTGGGAGACTTCCCCGACAAGACCTAGTGTAAAGTAACGGTACCACCCAGATTCTTGTCCTTACTCAGAAACAAAAGTCGGGACTAATCCTTACCGGGTTCTCGCTCGTCCTTATGATAAAACTTTACATTATGTCATAATCCCGCTTTCCCAACAGCCCTCATTTAGAGACACGGGCCGACGAAAGAAAACTCATCTAGTTTTACTGGAACCTGTTCGTCTCCAGGTCCTCGGTGCCCGAGGGAGATCCTCTTCATGGGTGAGGGGAAGAACGGGGAATTCAATCACGGAGGATGGGGGTGGACTATCGTCGTTTGTCGGTTACGAACATCACTTTACTCCGTTACCCCTTCTTTCCTTTATTCTTTTTCGTCACCGTAAGCTTTAAAGGAAAACTTACTGGCCATAGTAGATACTTTTAACCTACGTTTCTTAGAGGTCCACACGGAGGAGCACCGTTCACCTCGGAAACCTCTTGTAGTTCCCTCCAATGGCCCGCACTGAAAGGGTTCTGAAAGTGATTTCTCACCATCTTATAGGGTGGGGGTTTGTGCGGAGAATCCGTGTTCCTGATAAAACTCTTTGTCGTGTACGTCCTCTTTGAGACTTCCGTCTCGGTGTCAATGGGGGACCGTTTT
Source organism: Capra ibex (assembly GCA_006410555.1). NCBI lineage: Eukaryota > Metazoa > Chordata > Mammalia > Artiodactyla > Bovidae > Capra > Capra ibex. Next base: position 85,359 of record SJYO01041190.1, on the reverse strand, counting down.
CCCTTTGAGGATAAATACTTTCTTTAGAGGTAAACATCTCCGCAGAGGGAGAGGCACGGTCCTTCTCCTACCGTTGAGATTTAGGACTGTTAGTATAGTTGCCTCCTCCACAGCTGTCTTCAGACACTGGGCAGGAGAACACCTAGTACGGAAAGAACCAATGCAGGGGGATTCGTCAGAGGGAGTGTGGAGAGAAAACAGAAAACGACTTCTGTCATCCAGTCTTAAGACTCGACGGAGAAACTCAATGAGTGAAAGGGGAGACCAATAGGGGCGGACGCACTCGAAGGGGCCACCGAGCCATCCATTTCTTAACCGGGTGTTTCGTCCTCTAAATCCTCTTCTACGTCCTCTGGCTCCTGACTAAGGACCCAACCCTTCTAGGGGACCTCTTCCTTTGTCTTTAGACGAGATCCTAAGAACGGACCTCTTTAGGATATCTGTCTCCTCGGACCACCCGTTATCAGGTACCCTCAGGGTTTCTCACCCTGTGGTAACTCGTACGTGTGCAGGGGGTACACGTGTGTTCCATGTGTACAATTATTTGCACAGAACACACACACACAAAGCAATGGCAAAGGTCGTCTTGAATTTTCTCACCTCCCTTTGAAAAGAAAGGAGGAGAGACAGTGAAACTGGATTCTACGGGGAGCTGTCGTAGGTTCCGGAAGTGAAGTCGACTGAACGAAAAAGAGACTTCGAGATGGTCCAGGTTTTTTTCCTCAGGTCCACTCTTACAATGACTTAGGTTCGAGTCCCGTCCTCTACTCCACAACTCCGTTCTTTATCGCTGAGGTAAGCTGAAAAAAGCCTTTCGGTCCGTAGGCTCTTCTACGGGATCTCATGGTAAAATAGCCGCAGAACTACGGTCAAAGAAAATATTTTGTCTCTTCCCCTCCTCTACTCCTTCATTTTTCCGACATTCAGAACGTCTAATAGACGACCGAACCAGTCGTAGTCCCTGTCCTACACAATTAAAGAAGAAAAACCGTCAGTAAGTGTCCGCCCGTCCCAAGGGGTCCGTCCGGTAATACATACCATGTCGATATGTGTCGTAGGATAGATTGTTTTCGGTAGCTCTCGTTTTCATTTCACTTTCTTTGTCTAGGTTGTCCTTCAGTCTAAGATAAGAGGGGACAAATGTTCTTCCTCGTTCTGGTCTGTGGTTGTCTTTTATTAAGTTGCTATTGACGGAGACTAGAGGTCCCTTTCCTTTGGATGCTCCTTAGTCGAGGACCTTTCATAAAGAAACCCCCGACCGAGTGTAAAAGAACGGAAGACGAGGGAAGGGTGGAGACCCTAGGAGTAGAAAGTTGTCCGTTCTCAGTCCCCCGAAGTCAAATATCCAGGCTGGTTACGGGCAGTGCCGTTGTAGTAGGGGGGGTTCCCGAGGTGTGGGAGTGCGTGAGAGGAATGAAGTGAAGGGTACTTTTGAGTCGAGGGTCCTCACGCAAGTAAATTAGTCTGTCGAGACGTTAGTAAATGAGAGGGTAGTCGACGGCGAGGTGAGGACTCGGGGTCAAGACGAGTAGCGAATGCAAGGACCCTTCATAAACGAACAGAGATTTTGTCTAACCATAAAGTCACCGAGAGTTTAGGATAATCTGTGTTATTAGTGAACCTCTTGAAGGATTTTATGTCTCAGACTTTTTTTGTGTTTTGTATTTTTATTTTATGTCTCAGACCCACCTAAGTATTCTGGATGACAAAAAAAAATTTAAAAATATAATCTTATATCAACTAATTACAACACTATCAAAGTTGACGTCTCGTTTCACTAGGATATGTATATGTTCATAGGTAAGAAAAAGTTTAAGAAAAGAGTAAACAACGACAACAAGTCAACACTTCAGGGTAGACTGTGAGACGCTGGGATACTGGGTGTCGTGCGGACCGAGGAGACAGGAGGCGATAGACGGCCTCAAACGACATTAACAGGTAACTCGGTCACTACGATAGATTGGGAATGTCTTACGATTCACCTCAAGGGGCACAATATCTTTTACATATCAGGACTATTATGTGAAGTCCGATACTAGTTGAGATCCTATTGAACTCCAATAGAATTTGCGTCCTTGGTACGGAGATTAACCTTACTAAAGTCTGGACCGACCTTTTATGAGCCCTGTCCTCGTGCTCCGTTTCCCTCTCTTTGGATTGTCACCGAAGGCCTAGGAGTCAGTACGAAAGTCGGGTCCTCTCGGTTTCGCACCGACACGGTCTCGCCTTGTCTTTTCACGTTCTGAGAGGAAAGGACCTTGCGTAGGGAGCACCCACGGGACGCGAAGGGTGAGTCCGAGGTCGGAAGACCACGTCCTCCCCTGAGGAAGGTCTCCACCCTGAACGGGCCCCTCTGGTGAACGACTGTTTCGGTCTCCGCAACTACCTTTCCCCGCGGACCCACCTCTCGACCAGTCCCTCGGGGCCCCTTGCCGAGACGGTCGACCGAGTCTCGGAACCCAAAATAACACCACCCCAATCAAACCCCCGACAGAGACCGGTCAACGAGGCTGTGTCCCCGGAAGGACCACCGCACGCGTAGAGAGTCGGTTCTGCCTGAGGTAGGTCTTCCCAAGTCCCCCCAACCATCCTGTATGCCTGACCACAGGGAAGTGAGGAAAACTGGAAAGGGCTTAAGAATGAAAACAGCCATCGAACACTCAAGGCACAACGAATGGTCCTGGAGGACAAAATTCTATTGAGTACGTTCACTGGGATAGAACAGACCGGTCACACCCACCAGAACCAGTCACCAAGGAGATTGTGAATAAGAGTAGAAGGTTACTGGGAGTAGGGGACTTTCGTCCCTTGGACGGGGGAACCGACACCGTTGTGTCTTCGGAGGTGCCTGGTAGACACGACAAACGCAAACCGGAGATAAGGTGAAAGGAGAGGAGTATCGACTGCACTTGTTAAGAAGAAAAAAAAAAAAATTAAAAGTATAAACTTGTTAAGAACTGAATTGGAACCAAGAGTTTCCGTCACACCTAGTAATTAGTATAAACCCCCACCCCTCGTCTCTAAAAATTTTTGTCCGTGAATCAGAAGAAAAACCAATCTCTGGTTTTAAGGTCTCAAGTCTTACCCCGGGTCTTTAGACGAAAAATTTGTTTGTGTTGTTTGAGATTTCGACACGTGAAGTCAAACCCTTTCGGATTTCTGGAAACGGAGGTAACAGTACTCGACAAAAGAGGAATGTGTCTGCCCGTCACCTCCGTCTACTCGGACCCTGTTCTTCCAGGGTTCGAGACCGATCCCTACGAGTTTAGACACCAAAGGATATTAGAGATGTCGTTAGTCGTCCCCTCATCCCTGGCCTTAACACCGGGGTAAAATCTATTTTCGTTCAAGAACGAGAAACCTGTTGAGACTACCATTTTTAGAGGGACGTTACGCCCTCTGAGTCCAAGTTAGAGACCCAGCCCTTCTAGACCTCTTCCCTTACTGTTGGGTGAGGTGATAAAAACGGACCTCTTAGGGTACCCGTCTCCTTGGACCACCCCATGTCAGATGTCCCAGTGTTTGTCAGTCTGTATTGGCTTACTAATTGTGTGTGTGTGAGTGTATATGACGAGGAAGATCGAGATTTTGAGATACTAGGGTGGCGTCTTCAGTCTCGCGGTTCGAATTCGAAATACAGGTAGTGAACACTGAAATCCCTCCGAGAGAAGGGTCGGACCGGAGGTCAAGGGTGTGCCTCCGACCCGTAGCAGAGTCGTCCGAAGAGGCTCCCGAGAGGTCCTTGTCCAATTAGTGCCCCCGAATTTCTAGAAGTGTTCGGTCTATTAGTACTACCACACTAGTGATTAGATCTCGGTCTGTAGGACCTTACACTTCAGTTCACCCGGAATCTTTCGTAGTGATGCTTGTTTCGATCTCCTCCACTACCTTAAGGTCAACTCAACAAAGTTTAGGACTTTCTACTACGACACTTTCACGACGTGAGTTATACGGTCGTTTAAACCTTTTGAGTCGTCACCGGTGTCCTGACCTTTTCCAGTCAAAAGTAAGGTTAAGGTTTCTTTCCGTTACGTTTTCTTACGAGTTTGATGGCGTGTTAGCGTGAGTAGAGTGTACGATCATTTCATTACGAGTTTTAAGAGGTTCGGTCCGAAGTCGTTATGCACTTGGTACTTGAAGGACTACAAGTTCGACCAAAATCTTTTCTGTCTCCTTGGTCTCTAGCTTAACGGTTGTAGGCGAACTAGTACTTTTTTCGTTCTCTCAAGGTCTTTTTGTAGATAAAGACGAAATAACTGATACGGTTTCGGAAACTGACACACCTAGTGTTATTTGACACCTTTTAAGACTTTCTCTACCCTTACGGTCTGGTGGACTGGACGGAGAACTCTTTAGACATACGTCCAGTCCTTCGTCGTCAACCTTTACCTGTACCTTGTTGTCTGACCAAGGTTTATCCTTTTCCTCATACAGTTTCGACATATAACAGTGGGACGAATAAATTGAAGATACATCTCATGTAATACTCTTTGCGACCTGACCTTCTTTGTGTTCGACCTTAGTTCTAACGGTCCTCTTTATAGTTATTGGAGTCTATACGTCTACTGTGGTGGGAATACCGTCTTTCACTTCTCCTTGATTTTTCGGAGAACTACTTTCACTTTCTCCTCTCACTTTTTCAACCGAATTTCGAGTTATAAGTCTTTTGCTTCTAGTACCGTACACCAGGGTAGTGAAGTACCCTTTATCTACCCCTTTGTCACCTTTGTCACAGTCTGAACTAAAACCCCAGAGGTTTTAGTGACGTCTAACACTAACGTCGGTACTTTAATTTTCTACGAATGAGGAACCTTCTTTTCAATACTGATTGGATCTATCATATAAGTTTTCGTCTCTGTAATGAAGCGGTTGATTCCAGGTAGATCAGTTCCTATACCAAAAGGGTCATCAGTACATACCTACACTCTCAACCTGACACTTCTTCCGACTCACGGCTTCTTAACTACGAAAAGTTGACGCCACGACCTCTTCTGAGAACTCTCAGGGAACCTGACGTTCCTCTAGGTTGGTCAGGTAACATTTCCTCTAGTCGGGACCCTAAAGAAACCTTCCTTACTACGATTTCGACTTGGAGGTCATGAAACCGGTGGAGTGCGCTTCTCAACTGAGTAACCTTTTCTGAGACTACGACCCTCCCTAACCCCCGTCCTCCTCTTCCCCTGCTGTCTCCTACTCTACCGATCTACCGTAGTGCCTGAGCTACCTGCACTCAGACTCACTTGAGGCCCTCGACCACTACCTGTCCCTCCGGACCGCACGACGCTAAGTACCTCAGCGTTTCCTAACCTGTGCTGACTCACTGACTTGACTTGACTTGACTTGATTGAAACAACATTCGACCAAAACTAATACTGAGATTCTACGACAGTGGGTCCGAGTCGGCAGTACGAACTAACGAATGGGACGCATCCGTTCAGAAGGTCCCAGTTAAATTCTTTCTTCCTTCCTTCCTGTCCTCCCACCTCCTTCGCCCGCCCTCCCTTCCTTCCTTCTTCCGAAAGTCTCCTCTGAGTGGTGACCTAAATCTAAACTCAGTGACGTAGTCTTACGTCACTACCCAATTACAGCGCCCCACCCATACGCCTGCTCGACATTTTGATTGTCTTTTACTGGTGCCCAGCACGCCGCACTCACTGTCGTTCTTACTTCCGGCAGCGGAGCCTCCTGACTTCATATCTAACAAATGCGGTCCGGGGTAAATCGTTTTGGTGTTGACGATAATTCTGGGAGTTTACACGGTAGTCACCAAGACTTGAACCGTAGGACTGACTTGAGACGGAATAGTAGTCTCCCCTTCGCTTCTCGTGTGTCTGGTTTCCCCGACTTTAAAGTCGGCGACGGTCCGCAGGGCCTCGGGGTAGTGGTAGGGTCTTATCGCGTCGCGCCAAGGGTCTTCGAAGCCACGTGGTGCCGACCCGAAGGCCACTCCGTCGGCCTCAGTTCGGAGTTCGTCGCGGTCCTTGTCGACCCTGGTTCGAGGTGGGTCTACGGTCGACCGCCCGGGACGGGGTCGTCTCCGCGGCCGAGACCACTCACGCCCGTGTCGACCGAGAGGGCACCGTGGAACCAAGAGGTGGGGGTGGGGTAGGGGAACCCCAGGACCGACTGAAATTCTGAGTTCCCCGGGAGTTTAGGGTCCGTTCCCCCACGTCCGACTCCCACCTAGAAACCTTATGACCATCCACTAGGTCCGACCACCGGCCCCTCCGACCACTTGTTCCCGGGACTTCCACCCTGTCCGACATCGTGTACGTCTCTCCTGCACGGGTGTCATCCGACCGTCGGAGCCCTCTTGTCCTAACTTTTTCCCTCTTCCCTGTCTCTCCCTCTGTGTCGCGGGACGGCGTCCAGCCCGTGAACGGATCCCGTCGCGGCAATGTCCCGACCGAAGAGTTCCACTGTCAAAACAACCCTCTACCCTCCTACCGATTCTTCCCTCCGACGTCCAATCTCTCGTCCAGCCGAGACAAAGGTCACAGGAAGAGAACACTAGCGGGCACGTCCACGAAGCGAAGCAGACAAATAAGGGAGCGTTTACGACTAGCTCCGGAATGTTCCCCGTTCCGTGGTTCCCTGTGCTCCTACGAACCCGCGTGTAGAAAGCCCTCTTCTCGAATGTAAGACCATCTCCTTCCTTCTGTATATGTATTTACTTGCAAGTCTCGAGTCTTTTGTTCGACGCTCTCTGTCCTGCTTTCACGAAACCCCGTGTCTTGTCACTGTTCGGTCACGTCACTCAATTTTGGTCGCCTAAGATTAGGTCCCGATCAGTGAATCGGACATACTTGGAGTCAAAATTTAGGTATGATACCTCTATTACAGATGGAAAACTTGAGGATCCCAACAATTCTAGTTTATATATGTTTTCTAAGAACCCTTTAACATGTCAACCTTCTAGGGGACCTTTTCCTTTACCGTTGGGTAAGGTCATAACGGACCCTTTAGGGTTCCTGTCTCCTCGGACTGTCCGATGTTAGGTACCCTGGCGTTTTCTCAATCTGTGTTAAATCGTTGATTTGTTGTTGTGTCTTCATTTGATAATGCCCACAACCCAATAATCTGGTCGGTCACAAAGAGACCTGTGCGACTCGCTGAAGTGAAGGTGAAAAGTAAAAGTATGTAACTTCTTCCTTTATCGTCAGTGTGTTTCAGCCTGTGCTGACTTTGCAGAATCGTCGTCGTCGTCGTCGTCGTCACAAAGAGACTCGTAGAACCGGACGCTAAGACTCTCGGTCTCCCTTGGTCCCTAGACTCACACCCCGAGTCCTGTCGTCGTTCAGGTTCGGATCCGACCTCAGACGGGGAAGGGGACTCTCTTCCCGGGGTCGTTGGGAGTCCAGAATCGGTTAGTAAGGTTAGTAAGGTGGGTTAAGTCACATACATGTCTCGGAATAAGGTCCCGACGTCCCGTCGATCCGTACTTTAGACAAGGGGTCACTCGGGTAGTGTCTTACTCCCTTCGGTCCATAGATATGTACTTTGTTAATTGGCACGTTTCGTCCCGGTCTAGCAAGTTAAGTACGATCTCCCCTTCGAAACCCTCTCGTCTCCCCCTACCAGATACGATACCCACCCCAACGGCCGGTTTCGAAGACCCTCTTCGTCCCCCGAAATTTCCCCCTAACCAAGTCTCTCCGGTCCGCAGTCACATGACCTGACTCTCACCCCCTGTCACACTCACTTCGGTGTCCTTCCAGACAGGGCACCGGTCTGAGTCTCGTCTGGAGTCCGACTCTAGCGCTGAAGGACACCCCTTGTCCTCCCTACCCTGTAACATTCCCGGAACTTACGGCGACTCGTTTCCTCAAACCAGAATCAAATCCCCGTCACCCTCGGTTACTTCAGAAAGGTCCACCGGGGTCACCATTTCTTGGGTGAACAGTTACGTCCTCTGTATTCTCTGCATCCAAGCTAGGAACCCAGAGGGGAGCTCCTCCCGTACTGTTGGGTGGGGTCATAAAAACGGACCTCTGAGGGTACCTGTCTCCTCGGACCACCCGATGTCAGGTGTCCCAGCGTTCTCAACCTGTACTGACTTCGCTGAATCGTGCGTACGTGCCCTCAGTTCCTCCCAGAATCCTCGGTTCTTGCGGTCCCTCTACAGTCACCGACAGGGTGTCGTCTACCCCCAAACGTCCACTGACCTCCATAGTCCCTCACCTTCCGTCCGACGTTCGTCCCACTAGTCCAACCCACGTACATTAGGGTTACCCTCCCAACGAGGGTGGGACTTTATAAGAGTATTCTCACTGCCCTACCTCCACACCTTACCCCCTGCTACCCTCTGAGAAAGACCCTCGTTCCTCTCCAGTTTATGTTATAGAGAAATGGTCGATCGACACCCCGTGGGTCAGTGGTTCGTGTTCTAAGGTCGGTGGATGGACAGTCCCTCGGGCCCCGGGGTGTGAGTCGAGTCACCCCCTGATCCCCCGCAACCTCTTCGTCGAAGACGTTCTCAAACTCAATTTGTGACAACACGACACGAGACGAATCAGCGAGTCAGTACAGGTTAAGAAACGTTAGGGTACCTGACATCGGGTGGTCCGAGGAGACAGGTACCCCTAAGAGGTCCGTTCTTATGACCTTTCCTAACGGTACGGGAAGAGGTCCCCTAGTAGGGTTGGGTCCCTAGCTTGGGTCCAGAGGGTGTGACGTCCACCTAAGAAATGGTAGGCTCGGTGTTCCCTTCGGGATTTGTGACAATCCGGAGAAAAAAAAAAACCAGCGTTACGTTCCGAACACCCTAGAATTAAGGGACTGATCCCGACTTAAGTCTGGGAGTCGTCACCTTCGTGTCTCAGGATTGGTTACCTGACCCCCCCCTTAAAGGTGACGAGCCGAAGAAATTGACCGTCCCCACTCTAAGTTTTTCCTGCCTGAAGCTTACCTCTCCGACTGGTGACTCGTGGGCACTCACGGACCGAACACGCTCCTTGTAAAATCTGGTGACTCGTGGGCACTCACGGACCGAACACGCTCCTTGTAAAATCTGCACCGAAATAGACCTACACTGTCGTTCTACCCCCCCCCCATAATAGTACGGGGGGAAATGTCATTTCACCCCGAGTCTCTCCGCTTCACTGAATAGGTGCAGTATATTAACCGTCTACTGTTTCGACGCGGGGTGGAACCCGGAACAGTCATCGAATCTGAGTATACCGAGCTTTTCCTTCATAAGGTCACTTATTCCCATCAGAGTCAACCCGTCACCGGTCGTCCTCAAACACTTGGTATGACTCTCCCTCCCTAATGTCTGTGGTAGGTCTGTTAGGTAGGTAGGTTCTAGAGAGCCTTGTCGGTCGCCCATCATCGGAGTGCCCGACAACGACCAGGCAACGGGTCAGCACAGGCTGAGAAACGCTGGGGTACCTGACGTCGTGTGGACCGGAGGGACAGGGAGTGGCAGAGGGCCTCAAACGGGTTGAAGTACCAGTAACGTAGCCACTACGGTAGGTCGGTAGAGTAGGAGACTACGGGAGACGAGGAAGACGGGAGTTCGAAAGGGTCGTAGTCCCTGAAAAGGTTACTCGACAGAGAAGTGTGGTCTACTGGTTTTATGATCTATATACCCTGGTGAAGAGTCTCACAATAGAGAACCACTTCCGCCCACAGGTATTTCCGAATGTGTGGACTTTCACTTCACAATCAGTGAGTCAACACAACCTGAGAAAAAAAATTTTACATAAATAAAAGACAGTCTGAGAAACCTCAGGTACCTGACATCGGGCGGTCCGAGGAGACAGGTACCTTAGGAGGTCTGTTCTTAGGACCTCACCCACCGGTAAAGGAGGAGGTCCCCGAGAAGGGTTGGGTCCCTAGTTTGGACCCGGAGGACGGAACGTCCTTCTAAGAAATGGTGACTCGGCGGTCCCTTCGGCGATACCCAACAATTTAACCCATTTCCCATAAACCCCCACGGCTACCCGGACACCAGCCCCGGAGACTCCGGTACCGTGGAGGGAGCCTCCTTACAGAGAAGACAGGGACCGACGCAGATTGTCGCGGGTGCACCAGACCGAGGGTCCCGACCCCACCTCGAGAGTCCTAAAGGTGAGGACTCAAGACGGGTCCGACCCGGGAGTCCGGGACCCCTTGATTTCGGTTCCCGTAGTCCCTGGGTCGTCGGAGTCTTCGGGGTCCTGTAGACGGAGGACACGGAACGAAACAAGACTTCCGTCTAGGACAAGGTCTACTCTACCCCATCCTTCCTGGTCTTGTTTGGCAAGAGTCTTTTGGCGGGGTTCAGAGGTGGTGCTACCGTCCTGACCGACTCCCATCCCAAGTCGGTGACCCCACAGGTCGACCAAAGGTCTGATGGTAGTCACCCACCAGTCCGTGGTGGATGGGGTTGGACTGGGGAGGGACACGGGTATCTCTCGCTCCATGGGAACGAAGTACCCTCTCCAGAGACCTCCCTCTTCCCCAAGGGCTTTAAGCCTTCGTTAACTCTGCTTAGATCTTAAGTGGACACAGAGGGACTTCAGTGAACGGAGGGTTAGAGGGATGATGAGGGGGGGCTGGGTGGGGAAAGGGTCTGAGGGATCTGACCGAAAAATTTTTTTAAATCAAAAACCGGTGGGGAGCGTCGTACGTCTTAGAATAAGGGGGACAGTCCTAGTTTGGACGAGACGGACGTTGTCTTTGTGTACTTAAGAATTAGTCACCTTCGGGGTTATCACATATATAATAAGTATATTCTGAGACTACGACCCTTTCTAACTTCCGTCCTTTTCCCCTACTGTCTCCTACTCTACCAACCTACCGTAGTGGCCGAGGTACCTGTACTCAAACTCGTTTGAGGCCCTCAACCACTTCCTGTCCCTCCGGACCGCACGTCGTCAGGTACCCCAGCGTTTCTCATCATGTACTGACTCCCTGACTTGATACATATATATAGTTTAACGGTTGTAGGCGACCTAGTACCTTTTTCGTTCTCTGAAGGTCTTTTTGTAGATAAACACGAAATAACTCATACAATTTCGGAAACTGACACACCTAGTGTTACTTGACACCTTTTAAGACTTTCTCTACCCTTATGGTCTGATGGACTGGACGGAGAACTCTTTGGATATACGTCCAGTCCTTCGTTGTCAATCTTGACCTGTACCTTGTTGTCTGACCAAGGTTTATCCTTTTCCTCGTGCAGTTCCGACATATGACAGTGGCACAAATAAATTGAATACACGTCTCATGTAGTACTCTTTATGACCCGACCTTCTTCGTGTTCGACCTTAGTTCTAACGGCCCTCCTTATAGTTATTGGAGTGTATACGTCTACTGTGGTGGGAATACCGTCTTTCACTTCTCCTTGATTTTTCGGAGAACTACTTTCACTTTCTCCTCTCACTTTTTCAACCGAATTTCGAGTTGCAAGTCTTTTGATTCTAGCACCGTACACCAGGGTAGTGAAGTACCCTTTATCTACCCCTTTGTCACCTTTGTCACAGTCTGAACTAAAACCCCCAGAGGTTTTAGTGACGTCTAACACTAACGTCGGTACTTTAATTTTCTGCGAATGAGGAGCCTTCCTTTCAATACTGGTTGGATCTATCATACAAGTTTTCGTCTCTGTAACGAAACGGTTGTTTTCAGGTAGATCAGTTCCGATACCAAAAAGGTCACCAGTACATACCTACACTCTCAACCTGACACTTCTTCCGACTCGCGGCTTCTTAACTACGAAAACTTGACACCACAACCTCTTCTGAGAACTCTTAGGGGACCTGGCGTTCCTCTACCTTGGTCAGGTAAGATTTCCTCTAACCAGGACCCACAAGAAACCTTCCTTACTACGATTTCGACTTCGAGGTGATGAAACCGGTGGAGTACGCTTCTCAACTGAGTAACCTTTTCTGGGACTACGACCCTCCCTAACCCCCGTCCTCCTCTTCCACTGCTGGGTCCTACTCTACCGACCTACCGTAGTGACTGAGTTACCTACACTCAGACTCACTGGAGACCCTCGACCACTACCTGTCCCTCCGGACCACACGACGCTAAGTACCCCAGCGTTTGTCAGTCTGTGCTGACTCGCTGACTTGACTTGACTATGTATATATATCATACCATATATAACCACAATTATATTACCATATACCATATATTATATATATGTGTATAAACTGACGTGGTACACTGTACACCATAGAAACAAGGAGGTGGTCCCAACTTTAGACACGGGGGACTTATAATTCTCGGTTTTGAATTGGTGAGTTGACGGTCTCCTCAGGACTTGACCGAAACAACAAGTCGACAAATCAGCACAACTTGAGAAACACTGGGGTACCCGACATCGGTCTGAGGAACCACGTACCCTAAAAGATCCGTTCTTATGACCTCACCCAACGGTAAAGGAAGAGACTTGACCGAAATTTGTATACGATTACTCCCTGGGGAGAGTAGTTTGACCAAAGTCGTAACCAACGGATCAATTGCTTTCGATCGGTCTCGTTTTCCTCCTCCCCTGGTGGCTCCTACTCTACCAATCTATCGTAGTGGTTGAGTTGTCTTTCCTTAGATTCGTTTCAGGTCCTCTATCACTTCCTGTCTGTTCGGACCACCCGATGTCGGGTGCCCCAGTCGGAGGTTGATTTGTTGTTGTTTCAGTCTCCGGTCTCACTGACCAGCCGAAGTCCCTCGAGAAAGTCGAGGGGGAAAGTCCCACCAGGCATGACAGACCGGGAATGTTCGCCGACGTGTGGGAGTGACAAGGCCCAGGGACTTTTCACCGTACCCTCAACTTCAGTGTTGAGACGTCGGGTTTGGGGAGAAGGAGAAGTAAGACCTTTCTTGACTTTGTTAAGTCACAAGTGGGGTGAGGGGTCCGGCCGGTCGTTTCCGGTCCGCGTATTTCTCAAGATCTTTTGGTCCCGGGGTCGCGGTCGGGTCCGACGTTCCGTTTGGACCCGAAATAGCGAGACCGTCGCGACCCACAAAGTCCCTCAAACTGAAGACCAACAGTATCTAACTCCGTCCGTTTGTTTGTCGGGTCCTCTATGGAGGGAAGAGGGACGCGGGAGGGGATAGAACGATGGGGGACCGAACGATGGTCGGCGGAGGGGAAGGGTGGGGCGGGGGGGAAGGGCCCGCGAGGCCCGTCTTGGGCGTTCGGGTCGGCGGGCGGGACGGTGGCCGACCGAGGCTGGCGCGAGACGACCGCTAGGGGGTCCGTTGAGCCGCAGTCCTCTTCATCGTGGGGCCTCTGGGCCGCGGGTCGGGACGGAGGCGCAGGGGACCCGGGGTCGGTCCGGGTTGTTGGTCAGGGAAGAGCCACGCGGCACCGGGGAGACCCGGAGGGCGCGAACGGTTGACTCGGGGCGACGCCGTCGGGTGGAGGGTGCGGCGGGCGTCGGGGTCGCCCTTCAAGTCAAGTCAAGTCAAGTTCCACAGGCCTTTTAGAGAACAAATGACCCGGCGCCGCTAGGGTCCAACCTAAGTGAAGGGGTAAAGATGTCAAGGGAAAGACGGCTAGGGACTGCGGCCTCCCCTTTCCCACCGGTGGTCGACTAGCCACCTAACCCTCAGCCCACCCCATGCCCCTCCCCTCCGCGAGCTTGAAAACCTTTTCAGGGGCCCGCCTCCCTCCCCGTCCTGAGGCGCCAGTCCGACCGCACAGGGCCTCGCGTCTCCGGCGCCCCCGACCCACTTTGTGACATGGAGCCCCTTGACTCGGCACTTCCGATTACCCCTGTCCAGCCCTGTCCCTTGGCCCTGCGCCCCTCCCCTCGCGCGCGATTCCACCTGGCACAGGCCCTGCTAGGGTTCTGTGGGTCCGCGCCCCGTCAGCCTGGGTCCTTATGAAGACGGGGGCCAGGGGTCACCAAGACCCGGGCCGGGTGGTGCGAATCTCCGCGCGCCCCACCTCGAGGATGCATGTCATCGACTGGGTCCACGCCCCCTTCCTAGCGCGCACGTTCTGTGAGCCACACACAACACAGGTGCATACGTTCGAGCCTATCCCGTCCCCGCGTCTTCCGCACTGTTTCTGTAGCTGAAACGCAGACTCACACGGGGAGCGAAATCAGGCCTCGCCGCTTGACGGGGTGCGCCCAGAGCGCCCTCTCAGTCCTGCTTCCACTGTTTCCGATCCACAGGCGGGGTCTCTTTGCGTGATTCCACCTGGGGCGCTCAACGAGCACACGCGCGCGACCCTGAGCGCCTCTGGATGTCGGGAGGCCGCTTGACACGCCCCGGCAAGGGGTTCGGCGAAAGCCCTCGCTTTCGGATCAGGAGGTTCCCACACGCGCACTCACACGCGCGCGGGCGCACGCCCCCGCACCGTCATTTGTCGTTGTTGGGTGGGCGGTCGACCCGGTCTTTGAGACTAGAGGGAGGCGTCGGCCTTTCCCGCAGATCAGCCTCGACCCTCCACTCAGGCCCTACCCGACCCCCCTCCCGGCTGGCCCGAAACAATGGATCACTCGACTGACGGACGTGGACCTCGGGGCGCCCGCGGGCTATTCGCGGACTTACCTCCACTACAGTGCCGCTACGTCCGTAGCCGGGTGGGAGCGGTCCTCTTTCCTCAGCTCGCGGACCTCTCCGGTCGCGGCCCAGGGCGACTCTCCGTCCGGGACGCGGGGCTAGGGGGCGGTCCCGGGGTGGTGGGGTCCGGTCCCAACCCGGACCGGGGCGCGGGACGCGGCTCAGGGAGGGTCGGCGCGAGCGCGGGGCGGACCTCAACCGGGGTTTGCGGCGCGGCCTCGACCCGGCCGCCGCGCAGGGTCCATTCCCGACGACGGGCGAGCGAGGCGGGAGGGCGGCCGGCGACCCTTCTCATCCCAGCCCAGCCCGACCGCCCCTCACCCGCTCCCATCTCCGGGCCCCAACCCTCTTGACCCCCTGCCTCCCGCGGCGAGGCTGAGGCGAGCTAGCGTCTTTGAAAGGTTTGGCTCGGCCGACCCCTGATCCCCCACGCTCTTCGGGCCGCGGCGCCGAGGTTCAACCGCCGCTCCCGCTTGAGGTGGTAGCCCCAGAGCGTCCTGGCGGGGGAGGCGGGAGCGTCCGAGCGACGCGCCCAGGCGCCAGTTGTCACTGGACGCCCGGCCGCAGGAGAGGCGAGGGGCGCTGGCACCTAGCCCTCCCGTCCAAAGACCCCGACCTCCCTTGCCCTCTCTCCGACGTCGGACGACAAAGACGAGGCGGTAGGGCCCTCGCACCCACATCTGGGGCCCGGGCCCCTCCTGTCTCTCCCCTCACGATCCTTAGGAGGACGCGCTTCAAGCCCTAAAGCCAGGCAGCAATTTGAGCGCCGAAAATCGTAGCACCGAAGATCTTGGAAAGGGAACCGGGCGGGGAGGGGGTGGGTCCCCGAAAGGACGCGGGAAGGGTCGGGTCCTCCACCTCAACGCCGCGAGGACGGCCTTAGGCGTCAAAATTTGGGGCGGTTTGCGCTAGTAAACTTTTGAGGTGCGACAGCTAGGATTTTGAGACCCTGACCTGACACAACTTAAACCCAAAACACGAGCACCTTTCCAGGGAGGGCCTCGGAAAAACACACCGACCCCCTCCCGTACGGCGACCCCCACCCCGCGTAAGGCCTCACCGAAAGATCTCGCCTGGGAACCCAACTTCTGAGTGCACAAAGACTTGCGAGTCCGTCAACTCCCAGTCTACGAGTGGGAGCCCACACTCCCACATCCAACCCCAAGGGCCTTCGGGAGATTGAGGGGGAGAAGTCGGGGGCGTCGTTGAACCCGCGTCTCCATCGAGGAATGTCCGGAGAAACTGAGAAGGATAACCAACCAAATTTGCGGTCTCGTGGGTCTCGTCTCCTCCTTCTACCGTTCTGGATTTGACCCCGCCCCTCCGCCACCCTCCGACAGTCGCCCAGGTGGGCAGAGAGAAGCACCCGACGAATCACCACCGTCTCGTCCTCCTTCCTCCGACGAGTCACCGTCAGACGCGCCTCGGAGATGGACCGGTACCGGGGGAACTTCCATTGGTGACTGACACCCAGACATAGAAGGAGACGGGGAAACTCGTCCCCTCTGTCTGGTCCGGCCGTTCGAGCACTCTCCGAGGGCACGGAGAAAAGTCCTACAAAGAGTCCGAACGCACACCGACCGACGGAGTAGGAACGGGTCACTTCGGGTGAGCCCCGACCGACCCGGAGCCTCGGGTGGTGAGACGCCTCCCCTTCTCCCTCCTCCCCCAAGACCTTGGCTTAACCCGGCTGAGTCTGGGCTCTACCCCCGTCTCACTGACTCGGACCCCTTTCCGGCTAAAGTCTCTACCAATTTTTATAAACATATTGACTAAGGTCCCTCCACTTCGTTTTCCCGAGGAAACAGGGCTTTTATTAGACGTCGCACTAATACCCGACGTCGGTACCAGACCCCCTGTGAGTCTCCCACCTTCCTCCAGGGGGAGGAACCAGGATCTCTTGGAAGCTCGTCTTCGTCAGTGACATTTTTCTTCTCCGTCCCGACCCTACCCCCACTCGCTAAAAGGTTACGGAGGACACAAGTCACGTTCTGATCTACAACGCCCCCTACGACTCTATTTGTGTAAAACGAGTGAGACCATCTGGAATTTCGGTCCATTTCCTCTGTGGCGTGTGTGTGCTAAGCTCCGAGTCTTCTGTCGGACCTTTACGTCCGAGATCGCTCGACGTCCCACCTCTCAGACCTGTGGCGACCAAGCAAAGGAGGTTCAGGAAAGGGGGAACGGTGGTAGAAGTTTATACCGTAGACAACTGACCGACTTAGACGTAAGGACCTACACTTTCCTGGGACCCGGCTCGAGAACTTCAGAGTGTGACCGGAGGTCCCCAGCGACAAGATCCGTCATCTGTTCTTCGTCCGGGTGGACCGGGTCAAAAGGGTGAACTCGACCACACACGGAGAGAGGGGTGAGTTGGTGTACCTGCAAGGATACAACCACCCAGGTTGTCCGAATTTCGTATTCTAACCCTGGTTGTTGTTTCACTCTTCCTTTGACCCCACTCCCGACACTTCGACGAGACCGGGACCGGGTTCAAGGAAACTCCACGACCTAAGACCACCCCATGGTCGTCCATACCGAGATTCTCACTCTGTCTGGCTCTTCCTAAATGTATCCTCAGGGTCCTGATTTACCCTCGACCGAACCAAAAACCATTACTTTACCGGTAATCCTCTAAACTTGAACATCGTACCCGAATCATCGGAAAGGGGGTTTAGGTTGGTCCGAAATCTAAAAAAAAAAAAATTAGAAATAAATAAATACACCGACACAGTCCAGAAGCAACGTACTCCCTAGAAGGAAACGTCACGTGTTGAGAGGTGAATACCGAGTGCCCGAGTCATCACCACTACGGGCTCGCGGTCTCACGTCCGAATCAACGAGACACCGTGTACCCTAGAATCAAGGGACTGGTCCCTAGCTTGGACACGGGCCGTGACGTTCCGCCTCAGACTTGGTGACCGGGTGATCACTTCAGAGGTCTGATTTAAAATAAACCCATTCTTGGAGGTAATCCCAAATGTAAACCGGAGGTAGAAATTGGTCCCTACTTTTACAGAAGTCGTTTACCTAACGGCTACGAAAAAACGGTCTGAGTCTAGAATTTCGTGTCGGGACCATTACGGGAGTGACACGTTTTTTTATCAGAAGTCACCGGGTGGTGACGGAAATCTCAGCACGGGGCTTGAGGAAGGGACCTCGTAGAGATTAGACAGCGGTCGGTCGACGTTGGAGGGAAATGTTTGAGCCAAGTATGCATGTATAACCACTTTAACTAATCTTTGACTTATTTCACGACAACTCTCCAGAAGAGGTGGGACCTAGGAGGAAACACAAGGACATAGCGAAAAGAGAGAGGTCTCCAGCTAAGAAAACACACCGAGAAATGGACTAAGAAGAACCCTCTAAAAGAATACCTGGATAGAAAAGAGAGAAAAACCAAACTTTATTGTAATAACCGTCCCTAACACAAACAAGTAGAAACATAAAAAGTGACGCAGAGTCTCTTGATGACCCGAATTAACAACATTTGACGTTGGACCTCCTCCCTCCACCCTACGACCTCCGACAGACTGACTGGTAAGAGTCCCAAGTCATGGTGTCGAAATGGGGTTCAATATCGACGAACCGATACTTCGTCTTCGTGGGTTCTATCCGAACTCACGAATCTTAGGGAATCGTACAATAGGTATTTAATAGAGGACCTTACCAAGTTATGTGGAATAGGTAATCGGGCGAGACTAAGGAAAAAAGAGAAGAATCAGTAACATTTATTTCATGTCACACACGGAATAACTAAATGCCAATGCGTTTCAGGGGATGTTTTCGAATAAATTCAGCACTACATCCCTTTTGTTCGAAAACGCAACTTCAGTTCGCTTTGATCGACGCAATACCATGGTAAATAAATCCTTTTGTTATATCATTCAAGTGTATTTTAACAATTAAATAATTTTCAATTACCAGTCCCAAACCTTTTCGTTCGAAGTTAACTGTCTACTCCACCATCGGTCCTTGCGACTCTCTGGATTTTATGAAAATCCATAAAATCCTATGGAATTTCCTGAAACTTTCAACTACTAGAAAAATAATTACAATCAGAGTTAGACACTCAAAATAAAAGGGACTGAATCATCGTCACAGGAAGGGGAATAGTTAATACCTCTCAGTCAAAAGAAACGGACAATCTGTAATTAATCGGTCCTTATCACCTTTGTAATTTCCCAAAACAACAACAAATCAGTTATTCAGTACAGGCTGAGGAGACGCTGGGGCACCTGACATCGGGCGGTCCGAGGAGACAGGTACCCTAAGAGGTCCGTTCTTATAACCTCACCCAACGGTAAGGGAAGAGGTCCCCTAGAAGGACTGGATCCCAAACTTGGGTCCAGAGGACGTAACGTCCGTCTAAAACATGGTAGACTCCTTCCCAAGTCGAGTCAAGTCAGAGAGTCAGCACAGACTGACAAACGCTGGGGTACTTAGCGTCGTGCGGTCCGGAGGGACAGGTAGTGGTTGAGAGTCTCAAGTGAGTGTGCACGTAGCTCAGTCACTACGGTAGGTCGGTAGAGTAGGAGGCTTCATGACCTCAAAGTCGAAATCGTAGTAAGGAAGGTTTCTTTAGGGTCCCGACTAGAGGAAGTCTTAGCTCACCAACCTAGAGGAACGTCAGGTTCCCTGAGAGTTCTCAGAAGAGGTTGTGGTGTCAAGTTTTCGTAGTTAAGAAGCCACGAGTCGGAAGAAGTATCAGGTTGAGTGTAGGTATGTACTGGTGTCCTTTTTGGTATCAGAACTGCTCTACCTGGAATCAGTCGTTTCATTACAGAGACGAAAACTTATATGATAGATCCAACCAGTATTGAAAAGAAGGTTCCTCATTCGCAGACAATTAAAGTACCGACGTCAGTGGTAGACGTCACTAAAACCTCGGGGGGTTTTAGTTCAGACTGTGACAAAGGTGACAAAGGGGTAGATAAAGGGTACTTCACTACCCTGACCTACGGCACTAGAAGTAAAAGACTTACAACTCGAAATTCGGTTGAAAAAGTGAGAGGAGAAAATGAAAGTAGTTCTCCGAAAAATCAAGGAGAAGTGAAAGACGGTATTCCCACCACAGTAGACGTATAGACTCCAATAACCAATCACCACATGTTTAGGTGGGAGGTGGAAGTTTCGTCTTCTTTCCATCCCTCCTCCTAGTACGGTAAGGGGAGGGTCGGTGATCATCAGTGATATCGGGTCCTTTCGAACAGGTCCAACGACAGGATCTTTCACGGACCCAGGTTCTACATTCTCCTTCTCCGTCCAAATGGTTGGTAAATGAACTGGTGTCACGTTTATTTTCTGACGGAAGAACGGAAGATCGATGTCCCAGAACTACAGAAGGTAATGTCTAATTAAGGAAACCCAAAACGAAACGGGAACGGAGTAAGAACGAAAATTTTACAATTACGGAGTATCCTCCTAAAAACGCAATTCAGTAATTGAGGGATCGACCCTTTAAACAATTTAAAATAGGAACTCTGAGAAAATTGTTGAACTCGAAGGTTCCTTGAACCTAAGGCTTCTCTTCACAACTTCTCTTCGTGACCCTGACTCACCTTTTTGCTTCCCGGTTTTCCCAGTCACCATCCTTCTATAACCCCTTTTCACAACTACGTATGTTGAAAAGCCAGTAGAGAAGTGACAGACCATCGTCAAACATGGACAAGGACCACGAACAATTTATGAGTGACTCACCTACTTACGTACCGACTAAGAGACACCTGAACCCGTAGTGTCCCTGTCTCTCCTCCCGGTTCGCCGACCGGTAGACTTGAGACCCTCAGGGCCCCGTCTCTCCTCGACTCACGAACCATTTGAACGAGCATTTGGAGTGGGGGTAGGATCGACGTTCTCGAGTCCCTTATAAACCCAGGTCCAATGTTAACCACCTCCCTCCACTTTTAAATTGTGTCAAAGGAGCAGAAGGTACGGACCCTTCTCCTTACTGTTGACCCGAAGGAGAGCAAACAGACAGACCAATCAACTCTTCTCAGGGCCCTCAAGACACAATTCTTCCTAAGACTGCCAGGTCACCGATTCTAAGACACGAGGGTTACGTCCCTTGGGTCCGAACTAGGGACCAGGGCCTTGATCTAGAGTGTGCGACGTTAATTCTCGAGTACACGGTGTTTTTTCTAGGTTCTGGGGGTGCACGGGGTAGACCACGTCAGTTTACTTATGTATGTATTTATTTATTCTTATTTTATTTCTTCCTAAGACCTTTGAACGGACCACCAGGTCATCAATTCTGAGGTGTGAAGGTGACGTCCCCCGTACTTAAACTAGGAATCGGTCCCTCGTTTCTAGAGTGTACCGTGAGCCGCGCCGGTATTTTCTCTCTCCCTTTTTCCTAAGTCATCGAGTCTACCGATCTGGGGTCTAGTTACGCGGGACCAGGTCGTGGGACACACAGCCCCAGACCGGACTCCCTGACTAAAACGGAAAAGAGGGGAGGCAGAGATCCCTGGGTCGACCTCGGACCGGACCGTAGGTCCTACCGGTAGGTGTCTCGCTACGACTGCACAGACCCTGACGGAGAGAAGGACGAGGGTCCCCGGGCCCGGGTCCTCGTCCGGGGCGGGCCGACGTCGGGGCTGGAGTTGGGGGAGATAATGTTGGACACACTGGCGAGACTCCGAACCCCGTAGTAGAACCTTCGGCACCGCCCCCGTCCGCAGCAGTGGTGGAAGCAGGAGTGGTAGTAGGACCACCGGTCGGAGGGGAAGCACGTCCTGTGGTTCTTCGCCTCGGACGATCCCTGGGTCCACAAGAAGGACGACCCCTGGGACCCGGAGAAGACGGAGCAGAAGCGGACGCACCACTTCGGACTGAAGAGGTGGACACGGAGGGCCGCGAAGGAGAAGCCCCAGGACAAGCGGTAGACGAAGAGGACGGATCACCGGGTGCAGAACCGGGAGGTGAAGGACCAAGCCTTCTTGGTGCCCGGGGCCCCGACCCACTAGAAGGAGCACCGGGACGACGACTCGGAGCACCTCCACTAGTAGTTGTGCCTCACCGAGTAGTAGTGCGACCACGCCCCTCGACCGCGGCTCCCGCTGCGCGGTCCGTTGCCGTCACGCCCGACCCACCGGCAGAGGGGGACGCGGTAGCGGTTACGCCTGAAACAGTACCGCGAATAGATGCACTACGACGACGACGAAACACGGAAGTGTCCCCGGACCAGCCGGGACACGCCGGCGAAGTTCGCGACCGCCTTCGTGCCCCAGAAACACGACGAGTGGTGCTGGCGGAGGTAGCGGCAGACCCACCACACCTAGCAGTACATGTGAATGCCGTTGGCCGTCGTGTTGTCGGGGTGCACCCTGCTGGGGTGCGACCGGTAGCGGGAGCGGTGGTTGCGGACCCGGAAGCAGGAGAAGATGCAGTAGGGCCTCCAGAGGGTCCACTGGTCCAGATCGGGTCTCGTCTCGATGGTCCCCCTAGACATGGGGTGGGCCCCGCACCCGATGCTCTGGTAAGACTTTCTCGTTTTCCCGGTCTCGTACAAACACCTTTTGTTCCGCAAAAGGTACCTGCTCGGTAGGAGTCCACCCAGTGCCCTGCGGGAGGAGCCCAGGGGAGAACCACCACCGAATCAACGAATCAACCGTATAAACTGAGAACACTGGAATACCTGACATCGGGTGGTCCGAGGAGACAGGCACCCTAAAGGGTCCGTTCTTATACCCTCACCCAACGGTAAAGGAAGAGGCCCTTCCAGGGGAAATAAAATTTTTTTTTAAAAAAACTTTGAAAAATAAAATATAACCCCCTATAAGCTAATTCACAACACTATAATTACCAAAGTCCCTTTGTCGTCTCCCTGAGTTGGTACGGATATGTACTTAGATTAAAAATTTTTTAACAAAATTAATAATTATAAACCGATACGGTACACCGAACACCCTAGAATCAAGGGGTTGGCCCCTAACTTGGGTCGGGTACCTTCACTTTCGTGGTTCAGGATTGGTGACCTGACGACTCCTTAGGGACGGTCGAGAAGAAAATAAGGTCCACTGAATAACGTCCTGGCCCCTGATCAGAGGACTCGTTTTACCCTCCACGGACTCTTATAGGTCTCAAGAGACGGTAGTTCAAGGATTTGAGGTAAAAATTTTTCTAAAAAAAGAGATATGAGTACGTTAAGTAATCACATAAAAGTAACATTTTAGACTGTGTAATCCCTATTTTAATGGGAGGTGACAGAGGGATTAAGATGGGACAAGGAAGGAGAAGACAGACGTCTTGACTAGGGACAACTGACTATAAAAGGGTGATCCACGGAGTCAAAGGAGTAGACATTTTACCCCTTATATCACAAGGATAAAGTATCCTAAGAAAACTCCTAAGGCAATTACGTAGAAACAAAAAAAAAAAAAAAACTCGGTACGAAACACCGTACCCTCTAGAATCAAGGGGTTGGTCCGTAGCTTGGGTACGGGGCACGTCACTTTTGTGTTTCAAGATTCGTGACCTTGAGGTCCTTTAAGGGGTTACTGACGCAAAGACAGTAATAATAGGGAGGTCTCGAACAAGAAGATAATGTATGTATAGGTATCAGAATTGAAGGAAATTTTCGAAAAAGTCAATTTTTAAAAGGGAAAAAGTACTTTCACACACACGGTGTACGATTGGATACGTCGTGGGTGATAAGTTATAGGTCGAACAGGGGTCGGAGGACGGGGCCGAGAAACAATCACCCTACTCCAAGAGGAGGCCTTGGTCGTGAACCCCACGGTCCGTCCTTGTTTCGGAGCCCAAAACCTCAATTCCCGCGGGGCCTCCACCTTCACCGTCCTTCAACCCCTCTCTTCGGGGGCGTCGGCCCGGGGGGAGCCCTCGTCGGACCCTCCGTCCTCGGCCACCGGTAAGAGGATCTCTGCGTAGGCCTGTGCGAGGGCCGAGGGATTCCTTCCTCGGAAGACACCAAGGAGTAGTCCTGGTGATCACAAATGTCTCGTGCTAGGCTCGCGGTCCCGGACTCGGAAAGGCCTGAGCGAGATATTGGATGTAGAGCACACGAAAGAATCGGCCGACCGACGTCGGGGAAGTAGGCGGGACTGGGCCTTTCGGACCTGAGACTGGGGCCGGACACGACTAGCTCCGAAAACCCCCGAATTCTGAACTGGACGGACTGACACCTCGTTGCTGGCCGAGACCCCGAAGACGGTCCCCAGTCTCCGGCCCCTCCTACGTCTCAGTCTCGAGCGCCGGAAAAGAGACATTCGACTCCAGGGACACTAGGGTCGAAACCCCTTTCCGAGTTAGGAGTGGGACGGTTCGCGACTAGAAACTGGACCGGGGGCCCTACCGGGACCGTGTGCGTGTCGGACCCCGGTGAGCCCCTCGTCCCGTCCCCCGCCACCCACTCCGAGTACCTACTCACAACCCTCCTCGGCACCGGCGGGGGTGGAACCGAAGGTAGGCGACGGACAAACAGTCCGGGTCCGCAAGAGTCGGAAACAGGAGTTCCGTTTGTGAAGACCCCGACACTCTCCAAAAAAAGGAAAATAAAAATAAAAAAAAGATTTACCTTTTTAGTTAACTCACTCGGGACGTGAATCCTCCGGGATATCTTAACGCCAGGGAGACTCGGAGTCCCGGTAGGCGGCCGGCCTCTGGCCGTAGACGACGGGGTCGGGGGTCCCGAATCGGGCGGGAGGCCTGGGGTCCTTGCCAGTCGTCAAAAGGCACCGGGGTCGCGGGTCGTCCCGTCCTGTCCAGTCCTTTAGCTGTCGGGGCTTCTGTGTCCCCTCACAAAGACTTCGACTTTTATCAAGACCTTTGAACGGTTCCCTGGTGTCCCAATCCGGTGACTACACGGAAGTCAGGGGACCCCCCCGAACTCCCCTCGTCCGTCACTGAGACCCAGGACCCGCCAGTCGTGGGTCGAGGCGGGGTACCTCTGAAAGTCCGCCACCCGAGGGACGACATAAATGGGACCGCGGACCGTCGACCGGGCGTCGTCCTCTCCGGTCTCGACCTCCGACCGGTAGAACCTTCCGGCGGCTTCCAGGCACACGGACAGAACCGGAGACCGGGGTCTCCCGCCTGTCCCTGCACTTCCAACGACTACCTCGCAAAAAACCATCCTTCCCCAGAAAGCGACGTCCTTTTGGACTCCCCTTCCATTTGTAGTACGAGAGACACGGAGGTTTGTTTCTCTACGACCCGAGGTCACCCCCCCGGGGTGTGGATGCCGGAGCGGGGGTCCCGACCGGGTCGGGGACGGTGGTCAGGTAGAGGGACGAGGGACCCCTAGGAGGGAACTCTCACCCTTTCCCTCGACTCTCTGGTCGGGACCTCGTCGTGGATACAGAGGAACGTCGATTCTCTGGCCACAGTGGTATATCGCCCATGTTGCCTGTCGACGACTGGTCATACATGGTCGGGTGGCTCTACTGGGACTACGTGTTTCGGGGCCACTCACCTCAGGGGCCCAGGGACACTGGGACGACCTCGGTCCCCCGGTCACGGCCGTCCCACCCACCTCCGCCGTCCCTCTTCCGACCGAGACACAGGTTACCCAGTCGGAACCCCTTGGGTCCCGGAGGTTACGGTAAAAGGACCCTCACTGTTAGGGACACCGCCCCGGAGGGACGGGGCACAGTAGTCCCATAGTGTGTTGGGGGACTCCGATCTACGAGTCTTGCCAGAGAGAGATGTGACCACCCTCGGCGATCGACAGGGGGTGCGTCCCTGTTCCCCCGGAGTCGGTCCATACACGTAAGGACCACCTGTCTCCACGTGTCCCGTCCAGACCCATCTAGGACTGAGGCGTTGGTGTCGACAGGGTCCTCCCGGGGGTCGAGGGGAGGGTGGCGGTCGTCCGTAGGTGAGAGTCGAAGTGTGGAGGGGACCCAAGACCTTTGGTCTACGAGGGAATCGGTTCCCTCCCCCCACCCTTGTCCTTCGGCCTCCCAATCTCAGAATGAGGTAACCACAAGGAGGAGGGGCCGACCGACCGTCAGTGACACGTCTCTCCAGTCACTGGGGGGAACCGTCCTCCGACCCTTGTCCTTCGTCCCTCCAGTCACCCCACCGCAAGAGTAGGAGAGGGGCGGACCTCGGGACCCCCGACCCACTTCGGTCCCGTGGGGTGTGAAGGTCAGGACCCGAAAGGGGCCGGGACTTGGACACAGGACACTCTCGTCTGGCACCGGTCCTCGACCCTCCCGTCTCCTTAGAGCCTTCCCACCCTCGTCCCAAACGGTCGGGGGTCGGCGGGTCCCAGGGGACGGACCGGCGGGGTGAGATGGGCACACGTAACTCGGGGTGAGGAAGTCCTTCTGAAACCTGTTTGTCTTTAAAATAGAGTATCACCGAGGTTTTGGTACCAGGGAACTGGGGGTGGTGAGGGTAGTGGACACACACACGAGTCGACCCAGGGTGAGAAACGTTGGGTCAGTTGACCTTGGGTGGTCCGAGGAAACATACAGTGGACCTTGAATGATTTTTATGTTCCCGGGCACCACACTACCTCGGCTACTAATCGTAGCGAAGCCACTGCAGTGGAACTAATGCACCTCAATGGGTTCAGTGTCATCCTCACTGGCACCTTTAGACGACTGCAGTGTCTAGTCCCAGTAACTTTGTCACTGGTCGAGCGGAGCCCCACCCCGGGGGATCCACACGAACACCGAGTCGTCAAGTCCACTAACACTACGTGTCGGTCCGAACTCTTGGTTCCCAGAGTTACAAGATCCTCGATATTCCCCGCCCCCTCCCGTCTATCATTTCCCCACCCTCCTGGAGGGGGTGGGGGTAGGGTGCCGGAGGTCCAAGCTCATACACCTTCTCGACGGCGGGGCGGGGGCTCGATGTCCCGAAACCCCCGCCGAGAGACGGACCCCTACTCCGACCACCCCGAGTGCAAGGAACGTCCCACCCAGGACCCTTGCTGTGGAGTCGGAGCGGGTGGGTCGTTGTCTTGGTGACGACGAGACTGGTCCTAGGTCCGGTGCTTAAACCTAAAAATTCAGAGGTTTTGAATTTTGAGCGGTCGGGGTTTGGTGGTCCCAAAATTCAGAGATTTAATCCGACGATTTGTACACTATGGATCCCGGCCTGTCTTCTCACAGGACCCGGGACGTGTGGTCGACGCTACGACACCCCCTACACCGGAGTAACCACCCCGAGTCCTTTCTGGGGGTCTCCTTCGTCTCACCCAACCCAGTATCCTCGAGTCGGACCGAGTGGGAGGAAACCCGGGGTGCCATATCCCTCACCCTACCCCGAACTCTCCTCCTTGGAGGGGGACGCGCTTCGGGGGCCTGGTAACCTCCGTTGACCTCGGAGTAAAGGGACGGGTCGGGAGAAGTCCCACTCTATTCCCCGACCTCCAGTCTCCCGTCGGGGAAGCCGAGGTCTGAATCTCAGTGGTAGGGTCCGGGTCGAGCCCCACCCCCGCCCACCACTACCCCTCCCCGCCCCTTCGACCGTCCGTACCGGGCGTCCTTCGGCTGACAAACGTGTAGGCGGGGCCGCCTTGGCCGACACTCTGGCGGACAAGAAGGAAGGTCAGGCTACCTCGACCTCGCATGCTGCAGTAGGAGGGAGCCCGGTGGCGGTTGTCGGTCCACTGCCCGTCACGGTTGAGGTGGGACGCCCGACTCCTGTAGATGCGCCGGGTGTCGGCGGTCCTCCGGTGCGACGGGTTCCTTCCGTTCTCGAGAGTCCACAAATCTTTGGGGATACACACCCTGACTCGGCCGGGGACCTTCTCCGCCCGTCTAACCTCCTGGACCGGGGACCTCTCCCAGAAGAGGGACGGCCCTCGGGCGCGAGAGGGGTCGGGGGAGGGAGGAGCGACCGGGTCCCGCCCCCGGACCCAGAGTGGGCCCTCTGGGAGGACAGACGGTCACAAGTCTACCCGCAGGGCCACGGGGACGGACGAGGAGTCACAAACGCCTCAGGTCCTCGGTCGAGATCGAAGGACGGTCCCAGTGGAGGCCACCGGTGCGAGGTCGGTTTATCACAACAAGAAGAACCCCACCGCCGGTCGGTCGTGGGTACAAGAGACCTCAGAAGTCTCTCTAAGGACGTTGGAGCCCTCTGCAGCGTCCGCGAAGACAGGACCCGGAACAAGGAGACACTCCTCGTGCCTACGGATTATTTGTGCAAAGACGAAATAATTGGGAAGGAGACCCTTACAGTACAGACTAGACCCGAAAGACAGAACCTACTAGGCGGGGAGATGGGACCGGACATCCACAGAGGAGAAAGAGGAGGGAGACTCAGGTCCAGGGTCCTTTCGGTGACGGCTCGAGAGGAAGGTACTCCGCTTCCTCGGCTGCGAAGGGAGGTCCCTTACCCAGAAGTCGACTCGGACCCAGGCACAGGACACACTAGTCCTACCGAGAACCCCGGGCCGAGGGTAGAGTGCAGAGTAGACCGTAGACCCGAACAGACTGGTCCGGTGAAAGGAACCCCTGGGGCAGATGACCTACCTCCCGTCCCTTCCAGCCGGGTCGTCGTCCGCCAAGACACGTCACATACACATCCCCTTCCGAAGTCGGGGAGAAACACCTTTGTCACTACTTCTAGACAGCCCTATGCCACCTCCTGGTGACGAGGTAGAGTCTAGTAAGTCACATACACACGACCCCGCACTGAGTCTCTCCCGGTCGGGAACAAATGCTTCCACCTCCCCCGACCGGTCCAAGACCGACCAAAGTGAGGACCCACCCTTAAATTTAGGGGTAAACGAGTCAGGAAATATCATTTCGGACAGGTGTCGTCACGTAAAATTAGGAACCTCGACTGGGACTCTCTACCCATCCTGCCATGAAAGAGAAAAGGTCTCAGTTTAGGGTCTCGGTCTGGTAAAATCCCAATCTGCCCCAGAACCCGGACTCACTAGTTACATCGAGGGACGGGGGAGGGGGACTGTCCATTCCCTGACCGGGTCTCTCTGGTGTCCCGGAGACCTTCACCGGGACGAAAGTCGAGAGTTCTGAAAATCGCCCAGGGTCACCGAACACAAGTCTGTTCGTTGGAACGAGACTGAAAACCTGTGGTCAAGTTCCGAAACGCTCCCCAGACGATTCACTCGGGGAGGACCCGAACCCTTATAAAGAGGGGTTGAGGGGTCTTCGATAAAAGACTGTGTTTGATATCCCCTCTTTTGCAAAGACAACCTTCCCCCTCTTTCCAAAGGTCTTCTATTTTATTTAGCCTGAAGAGGAAGTTACAGTCTAATGTGGTAGGGGGGCCCCTACGCGAAAACACCAAGAATAAGAAAGAAGTCAACAAGTTTGTGAACAAGAAAGACCAGTGAAATCCGAGTCAGGGGCGTTTTATTGTGCTCTACCATCTGCGGGAGAAGGTACCTGGTGTGCCGCAAGTCTACAGGAGAAAGGGCATACAGGTCCGACCCGTCCCGGAAAGAGTAACCACGACCCTCCCGGGACTCCAGTGGGTAGACCTCACCACCTCAGCCCCCGGTACACTTTGAGATTCCTACACCGGCCCCGAGTCCCGTGGGGGAGGGGTGGGGGCGGGGCTAAGGACGGGTCGGGTCGGAGAGGACCAGGGCCTCCCTGAACTCTGACGTCCTCGCCAGACGTCTGTCGGTCGGACGGAGACCTGTGGGAGGGGGGTGTGTCGAGGACGTGGGGGGAGACGCCGAGAGGTCTACTGGTAGGACGTCCCGGTGGGACGTCACAGACAGGGCGAGACGAGGTTCCACTTCGGTTCGATACCGTTTCGACGGGTATCAGGAAGAGTGGTCCTGGAGGACGGTGGCGGACCGGGCACCTTCCGGTGACTCGACCCGTGTCGAGGGGGCTCCGGACCTGTCTAACACGGAGAGACTTACCGGAGGCTCGGGGAGTCGTAGTGGTGGGGTGTGGAAGCCACTTGACCCAGGGCAGTTCTGTGTTCCACCCTCACCCCGACGTAAGAGTCCCTATTTACCTCTTAGGACCCGGAGAGGGTCCTGACTCTGAACACCCTGAGCCCTGTCAGGGAATCTATTCGCTGTAGGTGCTGGCTTCTAACACGGTGAAGGACTACTCGTCTACCGCCCACAGATGGAGTGGAACCCGTGGACCTTCCCGACCACGACGGTAGGAGTGGGTGCTGAACGAGGTAGTCCCGGACTGTCGGTGGTTCCCCTCGCCCCCGTAGGAACCCTGGACTTGCTCCGACCGTGGTTGTTCCTACACGTGTGTCGAAGTCTGAGTCCCCTTCCTCTAGAGACAGCACAGTAGAGGCACCAAAGGAGGACGGGAACCCATGGTGGCGACCGAGTAGGTTCCTCGGGTGCGGTCCACATGGGCACCTCGAGTGGAGACACACGCCTCTACCTCACTCGGGTTCCGTCCACGACTGAGACTCCCGTTAGGGTGTCGGGGGACCACCGTGGGAGGATTGGGATCGTAGAGACGAAAACAGTACCCATAAAGATCTCCCGATTCAACCAACTTGTCTGGGACGTCTCTCATCCAGACATGGGGTTCACACTGTTGGGGGAACGGTAAGTGACTAGGAACGTGACCCGACGGACCAAGGTCCTTCCCTCATATTGAATGAGACTACTTTTCCTTCTCCCCTCGAGACACGTGGACTGAGGAGCGCTAGATCCAGTCACCGGGGTTTTGGAGTAGCACTTATTTCCGAGACAGAACGTAAAACTCGACTATCAGAGTACACACTCAAGACCGTCACGGTTCGCCGGTGCCCCTCGGCGGCCGTCACTTACACCCAAACAAGTCTCAGACTCAGGGGACCCCCGAACACCACCCACTCCGAGCTCGTCCCTATCCGAGGACTGGGTACGTCTGGACGGGCCTACACTCTTATGGGGCACCGGGACGACGAAGGTCAGAACCGAGTCCACTAGGTCGACGTAGTGTGTGTTTGGAGTTTACCTTTTTTGGTCGTATCCGGGTTCGGCCCACGTCCCCTGTGGATACATCTAACGTGTGGGTAGAGACAGTTTAGTACACCTCGTCAATACCGAAGCAGTGATAAGTCCTAATTTACTTGAATAAGAGGCAAACCCCTGGCTTGGGTCCAGAGGGCGTAACGTCCGCCTAAGAAATGGTTGACTCGATGGTCCCTTCGGGTTATGACGTATTAGGGACACACAAGTAATTCCTAAAAAGACCCTGAAGGGACCGTCAGGTCACCAATCCTGAGACACGAGGGTAACGTCCCCCGCACCCAAGCTTGGATCAGTCCCTTGATCCTAGGGTGTACGGAGCTCCGCCCGGTTTTTTTTATTGAAAAAGACCTTAAACAATTATAAAACTTAAACTGACGAACGGAAGATCTGATTGTTTCTGACGAACTAAGATTGACTTAAAAAAAGAACCAACCCCTAAATAAGATTCCTCTCTGGTCCGGAGGGTTTGGTCGGTCTGGGTTCTAGTGACAGAGAGGCGAGAGGGGAAGAGGGGAATTTGTGTCGTTCGTTCCGGACCACTACGTTCCTACCCCGTTCTCTCCCGTGGGTGGAAACAGAATTAAGGACGATGACGAACCACTCGACGCCCCTCCCCCGTAGTGACCCACTTTAAGACCCGAGTACCTTTTTACTCGACCTCGGTCCCTCCTCGTTTTGGAGGGGACTCAGTCCTCCTGGACGGCTCGTGTTGGCAGGTGTACGTCAAATGTGTGCACCAGGGGTCTGAACAAGTCCCATGGAGTGTCAAAGACATCCTCGTTTCGTGTCCAATTTACTGAGCGGGCACCAGTGCGCCGGTCCTTCCCAGGTAGTCGGGAGGTTAGGCAAGAGTGGGTCGGATCGTGAAGGTCGGGGTCCCCCTGGACCTACGAGTCGGTGTCTCCTCTCACTGGTCTGAAACAAAGGACGGACGGCAGACGTGAGACCCGGGAGGGCCTTCGACGTCGGGGGCGAGTGTCGTGACATACTTAATAAATCGTGGACGTAGTCGGGCCATTACGAGACTGGAGTAGGAGGGGTCCGAGTCCCGCCCCGAGACTGGAGTCAGAGGAACTCCCTTCCGCCGACTACTCGTCTCCGACCCCGCCACCCAGGGAGACCCTACACCCACTGTCTGTCCCCGTAGCCATGGGAGGTCGTTCCCCACCCCCGGTCCCCGGTCAACGAGCGAACATCGTCCTCTGCTGGCGTCTCCTCTCTTCTCAGGGTCCTTACTTTGCCGGTACCCGAGTCTAGGCCCTAGAACGAGTGATTAACACACTGCGACCCGTCGAGAGGACTGGCAGGGAGCCAGAGGAGTAGACATTTTACCTTCACATTGTGAGACGGAAGTATAAATCATAACTCGAGGAGTTCCAGTGAGGTACCTTCAGTACCGGTATATACGACCAGATCACAAGGGACGGGTCTGTCCGACGAGAGATCCGGTCAAAAACGGTAGAAGATGGGAATACCGTGGGGTGAGGTCGTGAGAACGGACCTTTTAGGGTACCTGCCGCCTCGGACCATCCGACGTCAAATCCGACGTCAGGTACCCCAACGATTCTCAGCCCGTACTGACTCGCTGAAGGGACAGTGAAAAGTGAAAGTACGTAACCTCTTCCTTTACCGTTGGGTGAGGTCACAAGAACGGACCTCTTAGGGTCCCTACCCCAGCGTGTCTCAGTCTGTGCTGACTTCGCTGAATCGTCGTCATCGTCGTCGTGGTAATCTTCCACCGTGCATGAAGGAGCCGGTAGAGAGTACCCGCGGGTCACCCACCTTGTCGTCCGACGACTCTCACCTCTCCCGGTCTGGACCCGTCCCGGGTCTACCGTCCCCGACCGATGGTGTCACAATTCTCCCAGGGGACCCGTGTCCTTCAGTTCCTCAGTCCGACTTCTTGATCCTGACTTGTCGAAAGTCAGGTATTCGTTTACGAATGAATCGAGGACCCCTGGAGTTTCCTTTCTAGACCAGGGACGGCCGATCCCCGAGAGTCGGAGTGAGGAGACGGGGGTCCAGTCTGGGTCCCCGACCTCACCCATGCCACTGCCCCAAGGTAGGACCGAGGCACGACCGTAATCCACCTCTCTAATCTGAAAGTGGTTCGTCGGGGGAGGACGGTCGGGGGGTTCAGTCGTGGAGACGACAGTTGCTCCGAGGAGGACGCCGCCTCGTCCAAGAATGATCGAGGGGCTGGCCCCGTCCAGGGGACTGGGACGAACCAAGTGGAGTAAACATTTTACGGATTCGGGACTGACTTCCCTGCGGTCGACAACTTATTCTCCTGGGCCTTTGGTGTTCTGACGCGACTTCCACTCGGGACCCCGGAGCTGAGTTCAGACCTTTGACTTTGACTTCAGCGAGTCAGTATAGGCTGACAAACACTGGGATACCTGCCGACGGGGGTCCGAGGAGTCAGGTACCCTAAGAGGTCCGTTCTTGTGACCTCACCCAACGGTACGGGAGGAGGTCCCCTAGAAGGGCTGCGTCCCTACCTTGGGACCAGAGGGCGTAACGTCCGTCGGCGAAATGGCAGACTCGGGGGTCCCTTCGGGAGTTCCAGACCTCCTGACAAGTCTAAGTCCCAGTGGTGACGGACCGGCACGGACCTCGCCTCCGGGACCCACACCCTCCGACCCCGCGACACCCTCCCATGGAGACCTTAAGATCGGGCGAGAGACGGGGGTACAGGGCGGAGAGGCCGGGACGGGGGGACCCCCTCCACGACCCCCCGCGTCCCTCCGTCCGAGGGCTAAGGCTTAAGGCATCTGTGGGACGACAGAGGGTGCGTGGACCCCGCCGCCCGCCTCGCCCACCTCTGCTCGGAACCCGCACGGCTGCAGTGAGAGGCACGCCCGGGCGGGGGGGGGGCGGAGGTCGGTGGGGCCCCGCGGAGGCCAAGGGGTGGGGGTTGGGGTGGGGCTGTGGAGGCGATGCGCTAGGGGCGGCGCCCCCGTCGTCCGGGCCTGGGCGACCGAGGTGGCCACAGCAGCCGACCCGCCTGCCGGGCGGGCAGACCCCGGCCGTCCAGGACGGAGAAGAGACGGAAGTCCCGGACCGGGCCGGTTCTAGGTTCTAGGCCCGCAAGGTGAGTCGGAAGGGAGACCCCTGGAAAAGAGGCAGGGGAGGGACCGACGCTCGGATAGTGGGTCGGGTCGTAGGCACTCTATGTCGCAAGTACGGACACAGAAACCCGGGTCGCGCTGCGCCCCCGAACAAGGGATCTCTTCAGCGGAAGGACCCGAGTCCTTCGAGCCTGCCCACCCACACTACTCCGGACCCCTCTGAGCGGAGCGCGGGCGGAACGGAAACCCCCTCCTAAAGGGTCTGACGGTCCGGTCTAGTAACAGACGCCACCCCCGGCACGATAGGTCCCTCCTGAGCCCCGGGTAGGGACCGGAGGTGCAGATCTACGGGCGGGGAGGTGGGGTAGGGGTGGAGGGGGTGGGGTGGGGGGTGGAGGTGATTACAGAGGTCTGTAACGGGTCACAGGGGACCTCCGTCTGAGGACCCAACTCTCAGCGAGGAGCCCACGAAGTCACCCGTAGGTCGGTCCGAGGGCCTGTGACCGAAACTTCGACCCCCAGAAGGGGAGGGAGGGGTGGGGGCTGGCGGGGGACGTTCAGGTCCTGAGACGGAAACGACCCGAAGGGGAGGGGGTCGACAAAATGTCCACGAAGTCCGGTCGGACTCCTGGGACTGGGAGTCGACTGTCGTAAGTCCGTCGTACACGGGTCGGTCGAGGAGAGTGACACCCTCGGGAAGAGGCGAGGAGGGACTCGCCCACGACGAGTCTTCCGGGACCCTGGGTTCCACACCCTCTGGGTCTACAAAAAGCCAGTAATCGTCAGTTACATCAGGCCCGTGGTCTTCCTCTGAATGTCCCGTGCAGGTAGGTAACCCGTCGAAGGCCGAGTGTCTCTCCTAGACCCCTCCCCCGAATCCCCCGACTCGGGCCCGACAATCCTCCCTCGCAGGGGCAGCCGTCCCCGAAACGACACCTGGACAGAAACCCCAGTTGGTCTGCTCCGGCCCGAGTCGGAGACAAGGGGGAGGTGTACACACAGACTCACATGAGTCAACGAGTCAGTACAGACTGAGAACCGCTGGACATCGGGAGGTCCGAGGAG
This sequence comes from Capra ibex, assembly GCA_006410555.1. Classification (NCBI taxonomy): domain Eukaryota; kingdom Metazoa; phylum Chordata; class Mammalia; order Artiodactyla; family Bovidae; genus Capra; species Capra ibex. Next base: position 50,823 of record SJYO01041190.1, on the reverse strand, counting down.
ACGGTCCGTCCATATGACTTTGGCCAACGATAAAGGAGGAGGTCCCCTAGAAGGGGTGGGTCCCTAGTTTGGGCACAGAGGACATGGAGGACTCAACTGTCCGTCCAAGAAATGGTGACACGGTGGACCCCTCGGAGAGAGAGGTGTCCGTTTTGTAGTCTGTTGGAGAATACGTGCGGACACGCGCGTGTTTGTGTGATCCTGTGTGCACCTCCATCTCCCATCCCCTTTCGCCAAAAGTTCCCTGTTTTTCACTGAGCCAGGGCCGACCTCCTCTGAGACAACCCGAGGAATTCGTCGTGTTTGTCTCCTTCCTGTCTCTTCCCGCCCTGTCGAGAGGACCGGCCAGGGGTGGGCGGGGGAGTGCAAAGGGGGGGTGGGGGCTGGTGTACGTTTCATCTTAAAAGTTTTCCGAGGTCGGGGTCGGACCTCTCCCCTCAAAACGACCCGGGACCCGGAGGGACCACCGAGTAGACCATTTCTTAACCGGACGCTACGCCCTCTGGAGAGAGATCATATCCGATGGAAGAGGTCACAAGACCCGACCTCTTAAGGTACCTGAAGAGGTACCCCAACGTCTCAGCCTGTATTGACTCACTGAAAGTGAAAAAAAGAAAGGGACATAGGTATAAAAGGACATAAACGTATTTCTCTACGTTCAGTAGTATCGTCTAATTTCTCCTCAACCCAGGGACCCTGGTCCGTCTACTTCCTGTCCTTCTGAAAAGTGACGAAAAGAGAGAGAGGAAGGACAGGGAAGGAAAGGAGGAAGAAGAGTAAGAAAGGAAGGGGTACTTTTATTTAATGTATAAAAATAAAAAATTAATTTGTATAAATAATAAATTAAATAAACTGAAGCAACGTCGTACACCCCAGAACAAGGGACTGGTCCCTAGGGTGGCCCCGGGGGACGTGACCCTCGCGTGACCCAGGTCAAGATCGGTGACCTGGAGGACCCTTCAAGGTTTTTATTTAATGTATAAAAAAATTTTTTAACTAGACTTTCTTTCTTTTCTACGGGGTTTCACTTGAAAGGGACGTCAACGGAGAGAAGGGTGCCCGGACACACCAGGGACGGGACGGGAGTACCTCCGGTGAGACGCTTCAGTGTCTCTTTCTATTCGAAGGGAGTGGGACGGATGAAAAAGGTAATGTAAGAAGGGACCCCTCAAATAAAAACTCTGCCGACTCCGACTCCGGGATCCCTTCTGACGCACACAAGAAACGTACATCCCCGCACCCTGGGTGGGAGGGGTGCGGGTGGGGTGGGGAGGAACGATTTATTAACGTTAAGCCTCTTGAGTCCTACACTATAAGTGCCGTGGCCAACCATACGAGAAACGTCACAAAGACACACATCGATCGAGTACCAATATTTTGTACGGCACAGGTCTGCCGTACCCTTGTCTGAACCCTGGTTGTAAGTCGACCAAGTAAGTAAGTAAGTAATTTTTTTTATATAACAGTAACTAAATAAGCCGACAAGGTCCAGAATCGACACCGTACGTCCTAAAAATCGACGCCGTGCACTTGAGAATCAATCCCGTGCACCCTAGATCAAGGAGAGGGTCCCTAGGGTGGGCCCGGCGAACGTGACCCCCCACCTCGGAACAGTGACCTGGTGGCCCCTCGGGGAGCAAGTGAGAGATCAAGAAGCAGTCATAAACACCTTCCGACAGGGGACGATAGTCCGAGTGACGGTAGACAAAGGCTTGACTTGAGGCAGTACATGTGCTAGGAGGATTGTGGAGTCTGGATACTTGAGGCAGAGACCCACAGTGAACTCGAGGCTTAGTCTGCAGAGACCGTGAATGTGATGGCGGGTGGCGGGCACACTAAAGATGTCGGCGGACTGGTAAAGACCTTCCACGACGCGTTGAGAACCCGACGTTCCTGCCAATGGGTATTCACACGTCCACAGGCTCATTGACACAACCCCGACTCCCGAAGGGACCCCCTCCACCAGTCTGGCCTTTCACCTCGGGTCCCCTGGGCGGACCCACCCCGCTCCCCCAGAGAAGGAACCAGTCTTAGTGGTTCCGGTTGTCCCCTCAAACGCTCAGTAGCCTTCCAGGGAAGAGGTGCCCCCGGTCACTCATCCCTTAGACTATATAAACGACGAAGTGGTAGACGATTTCATGGTGTCAGACCCGTTGAATTGCCTTTACATAGTAGAGTACCAAGACCTCGGACCTTCAGGTTTTAGTGCCGCTGCTCCCTGAAGCGACCACCAGGTCACCAATTCTGAAGCTCTGAGGTGACGTCCCTGACGCTCAAGGTAGGGACCAGCTCCTTAATTCTAGGGTGCACGACACACACACGTACATACGATTCAGCGAAGTCAGCACAGGTCGCGAAACACTGGGGTACCTGACATCGGGTGGTCCGAGGAGACGAGTCCGCTAACAGAGCCGTTCTTTTGACCTCACGTATCGGTAAAGGGAAGAGGTCCCCTAGAAGGGCCGGGTCCCTAGTTTGGACACAGAGGCCGCCGAGGACGTAACGTCTGTCTAAGAAATAGGGACTCGGTGGTCGTTTCCGATGCGACACGTCCCGTTGGTTTCCTTTTACTTCCCTCAGTCCTCCGGACCAGGGTGGACTTCGACGTTCCCTTCCCGGACAAGGTCCGAGGGGAACCGCCCGGCTGCCGGCAGAGGAGAGACAGAGTAGTGTACAAGGGAGACACACACAGACTCAGGCTTACAGGGGAGAAGTTCCCCCGCGGTCAGTATAACCCGGTCCCCAGTGGGAGTGCTGAAGTACAGTTGAACTAGCGAGGACATTCCTCTCAGAGAGGTTTAGTACAGAGGAAGACTCCGGGATCCTGAAGGAAGTGGTATACCTAAGTCCCCCACCCCTCTACGTTAGGAAGGGTATGGGAGGACCTCCAACTCCTCGCACCCGATATGCGACCCCGCCGAACTGCTTTTCCTGGGGTCTTTCCCTGACCCACGTATTACTTCGGAAAAACCAAAACCTAAGATCATCCAAAATAAACATTGGTTAGTATACGTTTAGTCAATAGGTATTTTATTACTGATTGTCGATAAGAGATTAAGTGTTTATATCGTGCTTTGGTTTTAAGAACGGTTCTTTTAGAGAAGCCCTTGGTTCTATAATGGTGATAAATCGAATCCGAAATTGAGCTTCCAACTTTCACTTTCAGTCTCTTACACAGAAAAGAGTCAGTCGCCCCTGAACGTCTGTGAACAAAACAAAGTTCGCGGGGCACGCACGCATGAAGTGAACCAAGGGAGACCCGACCCACGGGGACGGACCTCCAACTCTGAGGGACCGTGGTGGGGCGACTCTAAAAAAAAGGGAGGAGGTCCTTTTGTCTACCGTAATTATTTATTTCCTTCTGTTAATAGAGCGAACAGGCATTCGGTTCTTACAACTGTAGGAACACGGAGAAGGGTCTATGCCCGATGTCTAGACCCAGCTCCCTCCCGTCTGTGACTCGTGTGCAGTGTACCTTTCAGACAAATCCTTCGACGTAGGAACTGGAAGTACACAGTTATTTTCTTGTCCCTTCCCCGACGGGTGGGGGGTGGGGGGTGTCGTAGGGTTCACTCCATTCTCTCGACACTAACCTATATGGACGCTGGGTGACAACGGATGTTCCTTTCGGAATTTTCGATGCCCGTAGAGGGGTAGGTCTCGGGTCTCTTGGAGTCAGTTCACAGCCGGTGTGGTCCTCCCTCGTAGTAAGTGGTCGAGAGTCGGGTTCTGGTGGACCCACCCATCAATTTCTAGGGCAGGAGGTTCCTCCACTTTGAACATGTGTCCCAGGATAAGGTTGGCCTCCGGTGTTCCCTGGCACCAGGAGAACTGGTCAAAGTCCGAGTAACTCTAATACTTCCTTTAAGTTGGAACGGACTGTCCTCCCTCTCCGGGGTGGGGCCGTAAAGGTCCCACGTTCCGTGCCTCCTCCCCAGAAAAGCCTGCTCTAACCTGTACGAGTCCCACCATACCGGCATCTCTCTCCTCCCTAGAAAAGTCTACTGGTAGGACGGGGGTACAGGATCGCCACTGGTCCCCTTCCAAAAGACCGGTGGGAACCTGTAGAGTCGTCCCCTCCCCCCGAGGCCCCTGGCTCAGTCCTGGAGGTCCTCCTTACAACAAATAAAACGACGACTGGAACCTTCAAGGTCCAAAATAGAAGGATTCCCAGGGTTTAAAGAAAAGCCTGAGGGAGGAGAAGGTTCAAAGTTTAGGACTTTAGGAAACGCGACGGTATGCGAACGAGGGAAGGGGGAGGGGAGGGTGGAGGAGGTCCCTGACTGAAAGGAAGGGGACCCCAGAGAGTAGAGGTCGAGGGAGGAGGAGGGTTAGGTCGTTCTGGGTGAAGAGGTCCACGGGGACCCGTTCGGGTAGGGTCCGACATAAAAATAGAAGTCCAACCTTACGTAAAAACTATTTGACTAATATACTCAAAGAGACGGAAATTCACTGAATATAAACTAAAACTCTAGAGACCAATGAAACTAATTCCTTATTCATAACAGGTTAACAGAAATAGTTAAATAGTCTATAAATTGGTACTGAAAATTCAGAAAACAGTAAATATCTATCAAAACATGACACCGCGAGAATGTTTTTTTCCTGAAATGTTCGAAGACTGAAAGTCTTCTATTATGACTTGACTCATTTTTTTTTAACTTCTTAAGATAACTCTTTGACCTCTTCCTTTACAGTCGAGTGAGGTCATAAGAACAGACCTCTTAAAGTACTTGTCTCCGCGGACTGCCCGATGTCAGGTACCCTAGTGTTTCTCAGTCTGTCCTGACTCACTGATTGGAATGGATGGGGGCAGAAACCTGGGTCGCCAACCGTGTTACATCCAGAGGCAATTATCAAACAGTTTGTCTGGCTATTTATCACGGACCCGTATCTCGCGGGGGACCACCTCTGTCTATTATGCCGTCCTAGAACCTAGAGCGGACCTTATGAATTGGACCTCCCTGGACAGGACCGTGAGGCCCAGTCCCGTCGGACAGGTTCACACTCCAGTACACTGATCCCCACCCCCAGGGACCTGTTTCAGACTCCCCTTCCTTACCCGACCCGGAAACTTTCCGTACCGAGAGGATCCTATCCGTCCCGATCGGTCCATCACTCTGGGTCTCAGATTCGAGGATTCGCGAAAGTCATAGACAGGCAGGTAGGTAGGAAAGTAGGCAGGCGAGTAAAAGTCGTGGTGGTGACACCTAGACTGGGGCACCTTCCTAACGCCACCCGTGGTTTAGGGGGCCAGTGTCCAAAGAGACAGTACAACTCACGGAGACAAACTCAGGAGAGGAAGGGTCCTCTCGACGACCCACCACCAGGCCCCCAGTCTCTCACCGAGGAACCTCACTCAGGGACCGCCTGAAGACACGCCGGGCGTGACCGAGGTCCTACGTAGGTCCCAAACGGGCCTTGTAGAAGAGAGGGAACCACGTACGAGGGAGGAGGGCGAAGGAACCCCCGTACTTACGGAACGGTCCTGAGGTGCTTCTAGTTGACTCAGTCCTAGAGCCCCAGGTCGACCGATCCCGTTTGCCCCTCCCTCCACTTCCTCCACCGAATCCGCACCCACAAAAGAACTTTCGAGGGACCCTCTCACATTATACGTAGGTCCCACCTCTGGGGGCCGTCGAAGACACGTTTACTCGACCACTCACCCTACCTCCTCGGGTCAGTCCAAATACGAAGAAAGACGAAGAGGGGAACGGGGTCCGGGGTGTCACGAGACGACCAAGAATGGGAGAGGGAGAGGGATGGGTTCGGTATGCATGTACGTGAGACTGGGGACTTTGACGGGTACTGTTCTCGGCCCGAAGGACAAGAGATCACGATCTTTGGAGCGTCACAAATTCAAGAGTACGAGACCAGGGACACCGGTTTTGTGTACGTGTCTTTCCCCAACGACAGTCGTCCCTCGGGACGTTCCGACGTTGTGGGTCCCGAGGACGACTGTCGTTGACTCGTCTCGGACCACCACCTCCTGTAATGGTCCTCCCGTCTCGTACACACACACACACCGCCCCCCTCCCCACTCTGGACTAAGAGACAGAGACGAAGGGTTGGACGATGGGAGATGGTGGACATCGGAGTCAGGGTGGGGAGACGACTTTGTCAGGTATCCATCGGTCCTCACCTCGTGGTCGGACGGGTGGAATTACCCCGTCGACCTGGTAGGGACCGACCGGAGTCTCCACTCCCAGATCAACCCGTAGACTCAGCGAGGACCAGAGCGACCGACGCCTGGTCCTCAGGTACTTTGGGGTCTCGGACTTGAGGTCATAGAGGGTAGGGAGGACCAGACTCTCGGCCCGTGACAAGAGAAAGGTCGAGGTAGGGAAGACGAAAGTAGAGGATAAGGAGGTGGTGGAGAGACTTCGGGGGCGTAGGAGGAAAGTTCCCGGAGTCGGAAGGGGAATAAGGACCCGAGGACCGACCCCCTAGACCTTCCTAGTCACGGTGTGGGGACGTATGGACCTTTCTTCGGAGACGTGAAGGACTGAACGTCTCTGTCTTTGTTTCAAATCAAGTCAAGTCGGCGAGTCAGTACAGACTGAGAGACGCTGGGGTACCTGACGTCGTGCGGTCCGGAGGGACAGGTAGTGGTTGAGGCCGTCAAATGAGTTTGAGTAGACGTAACTCAGTCACTACGGTAGGTCGGTAGAGTAGGAGACAGCAGGGGAAGAGGAGGACGGAAGTCAGAAAGGGTCGTAGTCCCAGAAAAGGTTACTCAGTTAAGAAACGTAGTCCACCGGTTTCATAACCTCAAAGTCGAAGTCGTAGCCAGGAAGGTTACTTGTAATTCCTGACTAAAGGAAATCCTAACTGACCCAAACTAGAGGAACGTCAGGCTCTCTGAGGGTACTCAGAAGAGGTTGTGGTGTCTAGTTTTCGTAGTTCTCAATGGACGGGGTCTTTCGGTTGTCAAGGCCGCTGGTGGTGGTCTACCGTTGTCCCTGGCGAGTGCCGACCGGGCAACGTAGGAACGTCCCCACGATTCCTCCGGAGAAATGAACAGGGACACGCCCGGTCAGCACGAGTCGTGAGTCTGAACAGCAGAGAAATGCTGGGAGCCCTGTCATCGGGTGGTCCGAGGAGACAGAGATCAGGGACGACGTGGTGAAGAGCCGACGGACTGATCGTAAGGGTCCGAGACCGGTGGAACCCTTAATCCGGGTCCGGACACCCTGGAGGGTCGTGGCGGCGGGGTTCTGGGCGGGCCCGGTTCCGATCCGAACCGGTAGACCAGGTGGGGTTGACCGGACAGGTCGGGGACGACTGAGGAGAGGGACAGTGGGATTTAGGGACCCCGAGAGTACACAGAGTACACAGGGGAACCCCGAGTGGTCTCCGCCCCGTCTGTTCGTTCCCACCTCGGGTCTCGAGACCGAGACCTCGGTCCACCGGTAAACCCTCGACTTCGTGTCTTCCACGGCCTTAAGTCTCGCACTACCTCCTCTACCCGTACCAAACCCGTGTGCCTCACATACGGTCCGGTCCCGTCACTCGACAGAACAAAAGTCGAGACGACTGTTCGCCGTGGGTGTGGCGTCGGGAATTAAGGGCCGAGGGGTCCCTCTCTGTCCATCTGTGGGTAGGGAAGACGACTTTCAAAGACTATTGAAACAGGGTCGGACAACTGTCGGAGGGGACAAAAGGAGGGGGAAACGCCCTTCCCCCGTTAGTCGGCAGACCACATCACTGTAAACTAGTCCTTCCCAGACCACCGTTCCCTGTCTACTCCCCTGTTTTGGGTTCCCCTTTCTGGACGTCCCGGGTCGTGCTACCTATCCCACCCCTTCCCACCTCTCTCCAGAAAACCAAGTAGAAGTATTGGCCGAAGTTGAGGTGAAAAAGAAAAAAAGAGGAGAGTCGTTAGGTGGACAGGTGTCGTACTTCGTCCGTTCGCACGCACGAGTCAACGAGTCACACAGACTGAGAAACGCTGGGGTACCTGACATTGGGTGATCCGAGGAGACAGGTGTCCGAAAGGACCCGTTCTTATAACCTCACCCAATGGTACAGGAAGACGTCCCTTAGAAGGACTGGGTCTTCTGACTTGGGTGTAAAGGGCGAACCGTCCACCTAAGAAATGGAGACTTCGAGGTCTTCATAGTCATATTAAGTTATTACAGATCAGGTAAATGTCTCAACATGTTGGTAGTGGTCTTGGGTTAAAGTCTTGTAAAGGAGTTTGAATCATAACTGTAATAAAAGTCACTCAGAGAGGTATTTCCGAGTCTTTAATACCCTGAAGGGTCTTTTCTGTCCCACTCCCTCGGAAAGGGTGTTGAGATGTGGACCCCGGGTACTGGTCGGACGTGGTACTTAATTATAAAAATATTTAGAACGTCTTCAGATTTCTTATCAGGTTAAAGAACGAGACACACAAAACGTTTTTGAGACTAAACAATTTATGCATTAAAAGCGATCAAGACAAAACACAGAGAATTAAAACATTGTACGATTGTCCGAGTCTTTTGTCTTCGCCCGATCTGAAGAGACTCATAGTCCCACCGTGTCCCTTGGTCTTTCTCTATTTCCCTTCTGTTTCCTGCGTCCCGGTCCGTTCAGTCGTGCCGACCGAGACGGATTGGCCGTCCTGCACATTATGAGTTGTGTTACGGAACCTTGTACTTACCTCTGTGTAGGAACAGATATTAACGAAAAAGAACAAAAACGATTCAACGAACCCAGTACAGACTGAGAGACCCTGGGGTACCTGACGTCGGAAGGTCCAGGGAGACAGGTCCCCTAAGAAGTCCGTTCTTATGACCTCACCCAACGGTCCGGGAGGAGGTCACTAGAAGGGCTGGGTCCCTGACTTGGGCGTGGAGAATCCAGAGAATGTGACCGTCCACCCAATCGAAAATGGTGAACGCGGTGGACCCTTCGAGAACAGATATCAAGTCAAGTCAAGTCAAGTCAGCGAGTCAGCACAGGTTGAGAAACGCTGGGGTACCTGACGTCGTGCGGTCCGGAGGGACAGGTAGTGGTTGAGGGCATCAACTGAGTTTGAGTACAGGTACCTCAGCCACTACGGTAGACAGAGACATCAATCGCGAGAGGATAATGTCTCGGGACATCAGACGTGACCGGGAAACTTTGTATGTGTAAGATAGTCGAAGACTTTTTGTAGAGGTCCTTCCGACGACACCACACTCTGTCTACTCGTCACCCCAGTCCTACGTAAAAATTTTTATTCACAAATGAATAAAAATTAATTAATGAAACCGACACGACCCGGACTTGACGCAGTACGTCCTAGAAATTGGGACCGAACACCCTAGATCGAGGGACTGGTCCTTAACTTGGACCCGGGGACCGTAACCCTTGAGCCTCCGAATCGGTGACCTCGTAGTCCCTTCCGGGTCCTAGTCCTCCGAATCTCACGACCCCCACCCCTCTTTCGAAGACTGGAAGGGCTCCAGTCGGAACGCTCGATCCCAGTGGGAGTCGTACTTTGAGTGTGTAAGTTCGAGTTCCGTTTCACACGGAGAGTTTCAGTTTGTTATCTGTAAACATTCACCTGGTGAAGGACCAACTAGGGGATGATCGTGTTCCCTTCCACAGGGACCAGACCGTCGGTCCAGAAGGGGACGTCCGCGTCCACACGGAAGTGGACCCCGCCGGCTCTTTCTCTTCTGTCTCCCTCCACCACTACTACCCCCGTCCCTCCCGTCCCTACGGGACCGTTTCATCAAACCAAGGGTTCCGCCGTTGTGGGAGAAGGGGTGGGACGAGGGCTCAGTCGTCACACCCACGGGAGGTGCGGAAGGCCTTCGTGGGAGAGGGACGGGGCCGGACACGCGAGTGACGGGAAACTCAGTGCCCGACCACCCGTCTTCAAAGTCCAAATGGTGCCTACCTACACCCAAGACTGTTCACGCTACAGAGTAGAAGGACGGGCCTCATCTTTGCCTGTGCCCATGTGCCGTCTACAACTCCTTCTACCTAAGTGTAGAGCCTAGAGTAAAATACGGAAGGGCGGTTCCTCCGTCCCACTCCTCATCCCAAGGGGAAAGTGTCTTCCTCTTCGACTGACTTGTTCCTGCGTGTTTTTCGGCCTTTCGGCGAGTCCAGGGGCTGTGTTTCCGACCTGGGAGGGGGGATAGCAGCGTTAGGTCCCAGGACCCCTTCGGTCGAGGGGAGAAGGTGGGAAGTGGGAGTCGGGCCGAGGGACGTCTCTAGAATCCACTAAGTCGTCTCTACGACCTCCGGTCTCGGTCCTCTTCGGACGGGCGAATCTGTGACCGGAGAGCCACCAGGACCCACGAACCCTCCCAGACCACCAGTCAGGCCTCGGACGACGAAGGGGGAAGGACCACAGTCCGGCGACCGGAGACGAACTTGAAGTAAACGCTACATTGGATCCACTGTACGTGTGTGGAGTGCTCGAGCCAACCTGTCTAAATTGTCCGAGCGTGGTAAAATTCAAGACAGGGAAAGAAGAGGGACCACCACGACAAACCGTTCTTCTGTTCTCTCGGGAGTCACCGGACCGGAAGAGACCTGTGCAGAGGTTAGACCAAAAGGAAGGGACCCTTCACGTCTCCTCCCCGTGCCCACACACATTCGGACCTCGACGACCACCAGGGACGAAAACACTCTAGAAGTCGGAAAGGTATTTTGTCTCCCGTGGACCACTGTGGACCCGTCTCCACTAGAGTAGCCTTTCTCCGTAACGCCCCGAGTCTCCCCGGCCCTCTTCCTCCCCCAGAAGACTCTTCCATCGACTCGGACAGACCCCCTCTCACTCACTGTCCGTACCACCCCTCCCCCAAGACTCCTACTTCGTTGCAGGTACTTCTCGGTCGGTGTCGGGAGGACGAGCTCCTCGGGGTAGGGACACAGGCTGGGACCCCTCGCGAACTGGTGGAACGTCTCCCCGTCCTCTCCCGCGTCCACCTGGGGGGGGGCGACTGGTGGGGATGGGGTTGGCACCCACGGCCCACTCGAGGGGTCCGGGGGCGACCTGGTCCACGGTCGGGGTCGAGGGAGGGGCCCCACCTCTCTCACAGGGACCCCGGTCCGGGGTACTCGTTACCGAGACGTGCACTGTCCCTCGGACCTCCTGGGGAGCCCCCGGCACTCCCGAGAGTCCGGAGCCGACCGTACCAGTGGGCGGGTAGACGGACGGGCGAGGAAGGAGAAAGAGAGCCAGTCCTGGTGTCACGTAGGTCTGGGTCCGTCCTCTCGCACAACCGCCGGGAGTCCAACCAGCACCAGCAACCGGGGCCTTATACCCGACCAGTTCGACGGACCCGGGAGCCTCCCAGTCCAGTGTGCCTCCCTTAAAGGGATCTCTCCCCGTCCTTCCACTCCACACCGCCGGGGTCCCTGTGACCGGTCCGGTCCGTTTTTAACACCTCAGTCGGCTGCGACCAGAGTGGGTCCGAGACCGGTTCCCCTTTGGTCTACGAGGGCCAGGGGTGAGGCAGGAGGGCCAGGGAGCAGGCAGGTAGGGGGGGGCCGGGGGGCAGGTAGGAGGGGGGCAGGTAGGAGGTGAGGGGCAGGCAGGGAGGACCCGGGGACAGGCAAGCAGAAGGACCGGAAGACAGACAGGGAGGGTCGGTGGGCCGGCAGGTAGGAAGGGGGCCGGGGGGTAGATAGGAGGGGGGGTAGACAGGAGGGCCGGGGGTAGGCAGGTAGGGAGGACCGGGGAACAGACAGGGAGGGCGGGGACGGACAGGTAGAAGGGCCAGGGGACAGACAGGAGGGCCAGGAGGTAGGTAGGAGGGTCCGGGGCGGGTAGGTAGGAGGACCGGGAGACAGGTAGGGGGGCCGGGGGACAGACAAGAAGGCCGGGGGTGGGCAGGAGGGACAGAAGGCAGACAGGAGGGACAGAAGGCAGACAGGAGGGCCAGGAGGTCTGCCTTCGACACCTCAGTCGTCTGCGACCAGAGTGGGTCCGAGACCGGCTTCCCTTTGGTCTCCGAGGGTCGGGCGGCAGACAGGGAGGGACGGCGGGGAGAGGACCGACAAGGAGTAAGCCTCAGGGAGGGGAACGGGACACCTAGGACCCCACTACTTGAGGGGCCCCACCACGTAGGGTGGTGGTGTGTGCGGAGGACTCGTATCATCCACGAGTCACCGGTGGTCTCCGGAAACGGGGGTCGGGGCACGGGGCGACGGTCGAGCGGGTCTACAGGTCGAGCGGAGCAGAGGGCAGGGTCTGTGGTCGACGAAGGACGAAGAGTCAAGTCGGAGAGTCGGTGTGGACGGGGTGACACCCCCTCTGTGCGGGAGGGACTCCGAGGGAACCGAAAGGAAGGACCGTCCTCCTCCTTCTTCGTCCCGACTCCCTCGGAGTGGAGGGACCCCGCTCCCACCACCGAGACTCTAAAGCTAGGGGGTCTCTCCCTTCAAGACGTCCCGGGGTGGGGGTTTAGACCTAAGAGTCTCGAGTTGCCCGCCGACGTCCAGACGGGTACTTGGGGGATGGGTAGTGGTGGTGTAGTAGGGACGGGTGACCGGAGGTTCGTGACCACAGGTGTGACCCTTCTTCTAGGTTCTCGGACCCTTCTCTGGTGGTCTCGGACACTACTCCCCGAGAGACCAACGTTCTGGGGGGCGAGGCTCCTCCCACAAGTCCGGACGTCGACCGCCCAAGGTAAAAGGGGATGTAGAGTGCGTGACTATCAGACACTTCCGGTCACCCCTTTCATGGAGAAAGAATTAAAAGACTGTAGTACCCCATTAAAACGTAGTTAGACAAAGAAAGAATCCCAAACACCCGTCCAATCCCACTTGTCCTACACCCACCACGCCTAGTTAACGGGACCGGAAAGAAGAAACGACCGTCCTCCTCTTCTCCTGCTGTCTCCTACTCTACTGACCTACCGTAGTGACTGAGTCACCTGTACTCAAACCCGTTCGAGGCCCTCAACCACTACGTCTCTTCGGACCGCACGACGTCAGGTGCCCCAACGTTTCTCAGCCTGCACTGACTCGTGGACCTGACTTGAAGGAGAAACGATATCAAATTCACAAATCCAAAGATTCCTGTCCACGCAGACCGTCTGATAAACATTTCGTATACAGAAGGATAGTTTGGGATAAAAGACCCTGTGGGGACCAAGAGGTCACCACTTCTGTGGTACGAAGGTGACGTCCCCTGAACCCAAACTTGGAATCCCTTGTTTCTGGGGTGTACACGTACCGTCCCCGGTTTTATTTAAAATTTTTTAGGATAAAAGGATAACGGAAAGTAATCTCCTTTCTTTATAAAGGAACCCCTTCTTTGACTGAACTCCTGTGATAATAGAGTAGAAGTTCCCAAACACATTAATACTATGATAAGATAGGGGGGGCTAATCGACAACAGTGACCGTAAAATACCTCGAAGCCCGAACCCAGTTCCAGTGTGGTCACCGGGTTTCCCACCGACACATACTCGGTGGTCGGCCACGGAGGGACGAGAACTGGAACCGTAAGTTCTGGAGCTGAAAACCACCAACTTTTTATATGCAAAGACCTTTACAATATCCGTCTTGTCCTTCCCTTCCCGTAAGTCCCCTGAGGCCTACCCCCGTAAATCTCAATTGAGAGACGTTCGAGAGTCCACCGTGTAATCCTGACCAAAGGCTACGAGCACTCCGACAAGACACGTTGGATCCCCGTGCACAGTGTTCCGTGTACACACACACATAAACCTCGGACTCGAGGTGCACCTAACCCCTTCCTCCCCAGGTGTGTCCGAACGACTCAGGGCGAGACACGAGTCGGGACTCGACCCAAGCCACCCCCGACGGACCCTTTCTTCCAGTGGCGGGCTCCTGGAAGTCCGGTTCACCTTCTGTCCAAAGGTTGAGTCCCTGAGACCCCAGTACCACGGTGGAACCCCCACGTCCGGAACTCGGCCCCTCGAGCACCTTCCCGACGAGGGACCCCGCCAGTGTCACACCCTGTGTGGGTCCCGGGAACGAGGAGGGGCCCCGAGAGTGGGGCTGGTGTCCCTTTGGTTCCTCGATGACCGACCCGATCTGCCCTTGCAGTCGGACACCAAACCCCCACCCTCCCTTCCCCTCCACTCGACCCCCGAACCCTCCCGAGGAGTGGCCTTCATGGATGTCTTGCACCGGTCCCCCAGAGCTCGTGGCGGTCATCCAAACGAGGAGCCGGTAGAAGAGTGGTCGAGGTCCTTGTTTTGACTTTTCTTCGGTTTGTTCCTTCGTTGTTCCGAACTTCTTTTCGTCTTCACCCTCGGACGTCCGGACTGGGGAGAACCTTCCCCTGACTCTGGAGTCCTGGCCGACCGGACCGCGACAACGTCCACTGCAGACACGACCTCGCTACCGGGTCGACGTGGCTCGATGCACCGACGGGGGTCGAGACGACGAAGAGACCCAGGGTCCACCCCCGACGGTCCCCTCCCCCCACTCCCCTTCCCACCTCCCACCCCTACCTTCCCCCCTCCCACTGAGTCTGACCCCGTGCCAGACGGGTGACGAATTCTACCTGGGGTAGGAGCCTTCCGTCCCCACTCACAGGTAGAGGCTAAGACGTAGGCAGACCGGAACGTCCTCGGTGTCACCCTGTGCCTCCTCCCCGAAACGACTTCCAAACCCCTACTTAATAATCTCCTTCCTCCCGTTTTCCGTCCCTCATGGTCTCACCCACCGTCCCACTGGCGACCCGTGTGGGTCCTGCACGAGTAACTGTCCTCCATGGGAGACCCAGTGCCCAGGTCCCCCACCTCCTTCGCACCCCTGGTCCGACCCCGGTCGGGACCAGAGTCCCAGTGCCTCCACTTACTTGTCGGTCCCACCGAGCTCCCCGGCCCTGGAGTCCCCCGACCACCAGAGGTTCCTTCCCTCTACCTCTAAGGGTAGGGTAGGCCCTTCCGCTCCCCCTCCTTCGTCCCTCCCCCCTCTCGTCTCGTCGAAGTCCCTTCCCTCCTCCTCCGAACGAGGGACCTCCTCTCCCGAAGGAACACACTAAAGAGAGGACCCGGAGGTCCCCACAAGTGCCGAGAGCCTGTGGAGGACGTCAGAACTCAAAGTAGGAACACACAAGACAGTGAGTCAGCACGGACTGAGAAACCTAGGGCTCCTGACATCGGGTGGTCCGAGGAGACAGGTACCCCTTAGAGGTCTGTTCTTATGACCTCAGTCAGTAACGGTAAAGGAGGAGGTCCCCTAGGGTAGAAGGGTTGGGTCCCTGACTTGGGAACAGGCGACGCAGAGGACGAAACATCCGTCCAAGTAATGGTGACTCTTTGACCGGTGGACGAGTACTGAGTAAAAGGTGACAGGGAGATCCCCCAAGAACACACAAGCGTCCTAGACGGACCCACCTCCAAAGCAACAAAGAGACCAAAGGAGAGAACGACCAGTGCCCCAGTAGGGTGCTACGGGTCCCGACTCCTCCGTCACCAGCACGGATGGACCGGGGACTGACCGGTCCACTCGGCACAAAGGTAAATCACATTTCCCCGTGACGGACACAAAAATTTTTGTCGTCGTAGTCCTCAGTCCACGAAAAAGTACTAGATAACTCTACTAACAAATGACAGACTCGGAGGTCCCTTACACCCTCTGGACCCAAGCTAGGGATCCAACCCTTCTAGGTGACGTCCTCCCGTACCGTTGGGTGAGGTCATAAGAACGGACTTCTTAGAGTGCCTGTCTCCTCGGACCCCAGGATGTCAGGTGCCCCAACGTCTCTCCGCCTGTACTGGTTCGCCGACTCGTGTGTGTCACGTCGTGGCTCTGCCAGTGTGGAACAGAACGCGAAACGAAACACCTCAAAGTGTCTGTAACGGAAAAAGGTCAACTTGCAGACACCATTGGGATGAAACTCGTTCAGACAACCGAGGTAAAAAGGTTGTCGTAAAGGAGGGGAGTACAGAGACAGGGTAAAACCATTAAGGACGTTTTAAAGTCTGAGAGGTGGTCTTTTTCTAGTGTTGAGTGACTTCCGAGTCTACTACGTATCTTAAAAAATCGTTATCTCATATTATAAAAATTTAATTCCGTACATTTAACAGATATTCTGTATTACGATAAACAATGTGTGAAGTATCTGGCCTCATATTACATTCGTAGCGAAAAAAGAAAACCGACACGTCGTACACCCTAGAGTCAAGGGGTTGGTGCCTAGTTTGGGTGTGGGGTACGTAATTTCGTACCTCAGAAGGGGCAATTGGTGGTCCCCTCAGGGTTTGTATCGAAAATATACGCGACCCTTGATTTTCGAAGAACACTGAAAGAAATAACGTTATAAACGAAGTGATACCACCAGACCTACCTCCTCCTTTACCGTTGGGCGAGGTCATAAGAACGGACCTCTTAGGGTGCCTGTCTCCTCGGACCACCCGAGGTCAGGTCCCCCAGCGTCTCAGTCTGTGCTGACTTCTCTGACTCGTACGTGTCAACAGACCTTCGTTTAGGGGTCATGACGGTGTCGTGCGGATATCGAAAAAAGGAAACTTGATAAGTTCACCACTAATATAATTCTATAAACCGGTCCAAAGTCAGAAACTATATACAATATGACTGAAGTACTATTCTTAACCCGAAGGGACTTCTGAGTCTACCACTTCTTAAACAGACGTTACGTCCTCTGGTCTCAAACTAGGGACTCTCTTCCCTTACGGATGGGTGAGATCATAAGGACGGACCTTTTAGCGTAACTGTCTCCTCGGACCGTCCGATATCAGGTATCCCAGTGTTTATCAGCCTATGTCGACTCACTGATTTGTGTATACTATTCTTAATCCTCCAAAAAGAACAAAGGAATAAGAGACGTCTACAAATTTATTTTAACCCTAACAGACCAGAAACTTTCAAAACTCTCTTAATTGAACACTTTGACTCAAAGCGAGGAGTTAAAAACCTTGCCTTTCTTTTTTCTTGAAGAAAGAAGAGAAAAGAGAGGTCAAAATGACTCCGTATTAATTGTTCATTTTTGACACACATATATACCACATGTTAATGTCACTACAAAACTATGTACATATGTGGTACTTTATTAATGGCATAGTGAAGTGTATCAATAGAAACCCTTTCCTGAGGAACGATTGTGAATATCCATGACCAGATGTAATTTTTTTTTTTAGACAAGACCTAATTATAGCCATTACATATGAAAGGATCTTTTAGTGGTCAAACCCCCTGAAGGAACCATCAGGCCACCGATTCTGAGACACGAGGGTTGCGGCCTCCGGGTCCAATTTAAGGACCAGTCCCTTGATCTAGGGTGCACGGTGTCGATTTCTAGGGTTCACACCGTTGATTCTGGGTCGAGTTGATTTGTTTATTTATGTACAAAAAATTTTTTACTTTTCTTTTAGTGGTCAAAACAGGTTCACACGTCTTTAAAAACATCTCCGAACACCAAATGGGATAAAAAGAAAAATTACCAAATACACACAGAAGAAAAATAAAAGAGAACTAGACCAATGTGTGTTCTTGCAGACAAAACAACAAACAAAGAGGGTCAACTTTTTAGTCGAAAAGACGTGTATGTGATCAACGTCACAAAAAACAGAGGACTAAGTGATTGAAGGCGAGACCGAGGTGAGAGAGGACCCACCCAGATGAGAGAGGACCCACCCACACTCGCGCGGCCAAGGAGAGGTGACGAACACGACCTACCAAGTGTGCAAATAGACCCCAAATCACCCTACTCTAAAACACTAAGACTTCATTTTGTAATCCTTTTGTCTCCCTCTGGGACAATCTTCTCTGTCTGTTTCTCCGTCTTTCTCTCTCTGTCCGTGCGTCTGTCTCCCTGTCCGTCTGTCTCTGCTACTCTGGGTCTCTCTGTCTCTCTGCCTTCCACTCTCTGTCTTCCTCTCGCTCTTCCTGTCTCTCTCTCTTCCTCTCTGTTTCTGTGTCTCTGTCTCTGTGTCCCTCTGTCTGTCCCTCTGTGTGCTACGTTCCCCTTCCGTCCGGGGTCTGTGTCTACCGACCCAGGGCACCCACCTCCACTTCCCCCCGGGTCTGGTCCGTCCCCTCGGCTCTCGGTCCGGTCCTTTCTACTGTTAAGTGTCAGCTCCCTGTGTCCCGTACCTCAGACCTACACCCCGCGTCTTCGTTGCAGAATTGGGTTCCTTCCCGACCCTGTAAATAGACAATTCGTGAGCCACACACAGATAAAATGACTAGACAACAAAAGATCTTTTAGTGTGTAGGTAGGTCTAAGTGTGCGGGCGGACCTCTCTTCGGAAAAAAAGAACAAAACCGACATGACGCGCCGAACACTCCAGAACCAAGAGTCTCCCAATAGGTACGAGTAATCTGACTTAAAAGACTTTACAGCCGAAAGAACCGGTCTGTGTCTCCCTACGGCCGTCGAAGTACACCAAGTTTGGACTATAATAAGAGGTCCGTAAACCGCGGGTAATAGAGTAGGTTATGAGGGTTTACAGGACGCTCCGAATGGTCAGTAGTGGTGCAATGGTCACTCCGGAGACTTCGAGTCTCTCCAGTTCATTGAACAGGGTCTTGTGTGTCGTCTGAGCAGTGTCTTGACTCTGATTTTGAGTCCAAGAAGACTACGGGAAAGGTGCGGTGACACCGTGACCGATGTCTCGTAGAGTCCTGTGTAGTGTGGGCGCTACCCCGACCTCTTCCGCAGAGACACCCCGCAGACGGTGGGTCCGGTCTTATCCTGGGGGACTGCCCGAGGGTCCTCACCCTCCTACCCCCGAACACCAGTCGAAACCCGTCGAAACTTGTCTCTTGACACACCCGACCCCCTCCACGAGTGTGGGTTCCCAAACGACTCCCGGATGATACACGGGCTGTACACATCTGGAAATTCTATTTTCTTCTTCCGGGGTCCCCGACTGTAAGAGAAGTTGACTAAATTCTCGGACTGTTCGGTTCAGTTTAATTTCTGCTGATTGAGATCGTTTTCTGTCGTTCGGTGTGGGGGGTGGTGACACCCCCGGGGTATTGTCTTAATGTCCCGACCACTCCTCGGCATAGGTGTCCCCGGTCCCGCCCCCCCCGCACAGGAGCCGAACCACCGGTCGTAATTACAGTGTGTGTAGTGGAATCAGGGGGTCGAGGTACCGCCTCCTGACAGACCCTGTTACCGTCTACGGTTAGAGTCTTTATTTTGTACTCGAAGGAACTTTTAATTCAGTTGTCCTCGACCCGTTTGACTTCATTCTAGGTCCCACTCTACTTCCGACAGTCATTTGACACACACCCACTAAAAAGTACGTGCTTTAAACGGTCCGCACAGACCACGAAGACACTTGGTAGACCGTCGGGAGAGAGACGGAACCCCGTGTCGGGAAACCACCCTTGTACAGCCGACGCTCGTCAAGAAGTTCACTGACTCGACGAGGCCCGACCGCCATAGGACTGTTCGACCCTCCACCCTCCAGGGACCACCCACTCTCCACCCTTCCCGTCTCCTTTCTTTCAACCCCAGACCTCCTTTCCCGTCGACACCAGAACCCCGACTGTCTCACCTTCCCCGTCTCAGAGTTCGACATAAGACCGACTACGCCCCGTCGATCGTTCTCTACCCCCTTTAAACCCCCCACAGGACTGGGTCCGGGTGGACTACCTCAGCCTGAACCAACACAAAAGGTCCGACAAACAGGGACTCGCCGGGGTCGTCTCACTGTCCGTAGCACCCCCCTAGGGACTCGCACCTCACAGTCATGGCCCTCTTTAAGTACTCGTTGTTTTTTATGACCACGTTTAGGAGTACAAACACCTTCTGGCACCTCTGGTCTCTCAGTCGCTCTCTTCACTCCTCCCCGGCGCACAGGTAGTCTCTGGTAGGACGTTCGGAGTGGAAGTGTCACTGGAACCTCTCGGAGTCTCTCCTCCTACGCCCTTTCATGACCACACCCTAGCTATGTAGTACCAAACTTCCTTAAGAAGCTCTGGGGTGGAAGGTCCAACTCCACAGACACCAGGGTCCACTCAGCACGGGTGAGGGAGGGGGCCATGGTCGTTGTCCCAGTGGACTTCTCAGAGTCCAACCTTATTGGTTCCGTCTTTAGAGTAGTCTCTCGTTTGAGACACACACACACACATCCACATACATATAACACACACACACACACACACACACACACACACACACTCTGTCTCTCTGTCAGTCCCGCGACCATGCAGAGGAACCAGAACTCGTTACTCCACGAAGAGCCCCTTCCCCTCCGTCTCTCCGCCCACACGTCGACTCTCTCCTCCCGCGGTACCCGAAAGGGTGTCTTTGGGCCCTTCGACACGTCCCGTCCCCCACCGCACCCTGCCACCCCTCGACTCACCTCTCCGCCGTCCGCCCCGCTTCTACGACTTGTGTCACCCTCGCGATTGTTCTAGACGTCCGCCAGAGACCGTCCGAGTACGTCGACACTGAACCACCCCAACCCCTTGTTCTGAACCCCACCCCCACTGAGACCCCGGAGACCTCCTGGGACTGAAGTAGTACCCCTACCCCAGTCCCGACAACCCCCGCCATGGACACAGGGTAAACCTTTGTAAGTGAACCGGGGCCCTCCCAGGACCAACGCCCCAGGAGGTAGGACGGGGGAAGGACTCACTAATAAAACACACTTTAGTTGGTTCTTTCCAAAGTCCCCCACCACCCTCTCAGTCACCCCGAGGGACTCAGACTAAACATAAAGTCGTTGTCGTCGTAGTGGTTGTGGTTCCGGTTGGGGTGGCTGACAGTGTCGGTTTCAAAGTTGACACAGCAAGTGGTGGGACGGGTGTCTCTCACGGTGGGTGTCACGGTCGTCGGTCCTCCTTATACTCAGGTGCGTCTTGACCTCCATTCCACGGGATCCGGACACCGCAGGAGACGGAACCCTAGATAAACCAGTCTTCGAGACAGGAGCAACTGACCCCGGACACCGAGGGAAACGTGGGTCCGACCTTCGGCCAGGCACAGAGGATCGAACCCGACATCCCCGGTGTGACCTGGACGGGACCCGAGGTTCTCTCCCGAGTCCGTCCCGTCTTCGACCCCCACCTCCCTCCCTTTCGATGTAAATTGCTCTCGACTACGCTGCTATAGGACGGTCCACGTACGAGTCATGGACTGGACCTGCAGTAGTAGACGAGGAATGTTAGGAAGTGGTGGTAGTGGGAGTCAAATACCTACTCATTTGTCCGAGGCTCTCCAATTCACTGACTCACCCATTATGTCAGTGCCTCCGTCCGACGGAGGGTCCGGTTCAAATATACTAAGGCTTCAAAAGCCAAGAAAGAAGGTTTAAACACTAAGAGCTGTAAAAACAGCGTCCCCCTCCAATTTTTTTTGGGGCCCTCTTAGACTGTTGTAAATAGCAAAGAGAGGGATCTTTATACGTATGACAGACTTTAGTAAAGACCCTAAGTGTCTAAGGGAAGAATTTTTTCACTAGTTAATTAAAAATAAAAACCGACGCGCCCCAGACGTACCGACGTGACCCCGAAAGAGATCAACGTCATTCACCTCCGGTGAGAGATCAAGGTCACGCTCCCGAAGAACAACACCCCGAAGACAACAACGTCTCGTACCCTGGACCTCGCACTCGAGTCATCGACGCCACACACAATCAGTGAGTCAGTTGAGAAAAGCTGGGGCACCTGAGACCGGGCGGTCCGAGGAGACAGGTACCCTAAGAGGTCCGTTCTTGTGACCTCACCCAACGGTACGGGAAGAGGTACCTTAAAAGGGATGGGTCCCTAACTTGTTACCGTGGGGTGAGGTCATGAGAACAGACCTTTTAGGGTACCCGCCTCCCCGGACCACCCGACGTCAGGTACCCCAGCGCTTCTCAGCCTGTGCTGACTCGCTGAAGGGAAAGTGAAAAGTGAAAGTACGTAACCTCTTCCTTTACCGTTGGGTGAGGTCACAAGAACGGACCTCTTAGGGTCCTTACCCCTCGGACCACCCGAAGGTAGATACCCCAGCGTCTCAGTCTGTGCTGACTTCACTGAATCGTCGTCGTCGTCGTCCTTAACTGGGACGCAGAGGGCACAGAAGACCCAACCGTCCGTCCAAGAAACGGTGATCACGGTGGACTCAACGCCACGTGCCCGAATCAGCGGGACGCCGTACACCCTAGAAGGACCTGGTCCCTAACTTGGACACAGGGGACGTAACAGTCCGTCTAAGAATTGGCGACCTGGTGGTCCCTTCGGGTTCTGAGGGATAGACTGTGGTGGACCGCGGGACGTTCAGCTAAGGTCTTCACCGGTGGACCCTCAGTCGTGTCTGAGGTCGTAGGACACTCCGAGCACTCCGAGTCAGAACATTCTGCCGGACTGAAGTCTACGGTCCCGGGAAACCCCTACGAGTCTAGTAGTGTAAAGACTAGTCAACCTATGTACTGGGTGAACCCAAACCATTAACGAATCCATTAAGTGTCTTACATCTCTTCACGATATGTATGTCAAAATAGTATTTGATATTTCCAGTCCTACGAAGGGTCCTCCGCGATTACCATTTCTTGGGTGGACGGTTGCGTCCTCTGTATTCTCTGCACCCAAACTACGGACCCAACCCTTCTAGGGGACCTCCTTCCGTGCCTTTGGGTGAGGTCATAAGAACGGACCTCTTAGGGTGCCTGTCTCCCCGGATTGGTACTTTCGATGTCAGGTACCCCAGGTCGGATACCGACGTCTGATATCAGGCACCCCAACGTCTCAGTCTGTGCTGTCTTTACTGAGTCGTGTGTGCGCATTTCCAGTCCTGGTCAGTTACTTCTCTGTACATCCCGTTCCAGACCCTCCCAGGACTGACGTTTTAAAGATACGGGAAAGGGTCACCTCAACTCCCCGGTAGTTGAAGGGCCCTGAAACTACAGAAATGGTTGGTCCTTCAAGGAAGTTCAG
The DNA here is from genome assembly GCA_006410555.1 of Capra ibex. NCBI lineage: Eukaryota > Metazoa > Chordata > Mammalia > Artiodactyla > Bovidae > Capra > Capra ibex. The sequence goes on along the minus strand of SJYO01041190.1, from coordinate 28,018 downwards.
AACCACGGGTATCAAAAATGAACCCAAAGTAACGTGTCTATACTGATTAACTTAGTAACGGGTGTACTGACTGGAGTTGGGGGTTGTGGGGAAAGGTGAAGGGACTTCAAGTCCGACCGAGTCTCGGGGTTTAGAGAGTAGTGTACCGACCGGGAAGACCACTGGTCGAGGGTCGGACTCAGTCCGTTTTAGGGTTCCTCTAGGTTCGTCGAACACTTAGTGTTTCCACGAGAACAATGATCCTTTTGGAGTTCCTAAATCTCGGAGGGAAGGTCCTCGGTCTCCGTTTCCGGTCAGTCTAAGAAATGACATGCTGTGGGGTTCTGGGGAGGTGACCGAAGGACTGTTAGGTCCACTGTTCGAAATACAGTCCGTTCCACCCTAAGTCCGGGGTTTGTACGGCGGAAGTCTTTGCTGGACGTGTACGTGTGCACCCCTTCCCTCGACCCAAAAAATTTGTCATTAAAGTAGACGAATAAACAGATAAACAGAGAAATAAATAAAAAGGACACGACCCAGATACACCGACGTGTCCGAAAGAGATCAACGTCTCTCACCGCGAATGAGAGGTCAAAGAGACGAGCCCCAAGAGTGACGTCACCGAAGGGATTAGCACCTCGTGTCCGAGTCACCGACACCTCGGGCCCGAAGGAGGGAGGCGTCGAACACCCTAGAAGGACCCGGTCCCTGGTTTGGACAAACACAGGGGACGTAACCGTCCACCTAAGAAGTGGTGACTCGACGATCCCTTCGGGGTCTCAACCCAAAACATATTGACTTCGAACATGTCAAGAGTCCCCTCCCCCCACGTAGAAATTCTTTTTTTCTGCTCTTGTAGTACCTACGGTCAATCCGTATTTTCTTCCCCGGGTTCGTTCCCTCCCCGTCTCGGGTTCGGCACAGTCAAGGGGTCCTTTCGTCGACGACGACAGGTTCACGCTTCACCATCTCAAAGTTCCACTACAAAAGCGTCGGTCCAAACATTAACGTTTTCTGACCCGTTTTCTTTACGGGTGCCTCTCCCTCCTGAATTTATTAAATACCAGACGGGTGCGTCACCTTATGATACGTCGACACTTTTTTCGGGGTGTCCCTTGAAGACATACATCACTGTACCTTTCTAGAAGTTCTACGTAACACTTCAATTTTTTATCACAAAAAGTGACTGAGTCACCTGCACTCAAACTCGTTCGAGGCCCTCTACCACTACCTGTCCCTCCGGACCGTATGACGTCAGGTACCCCAGCGTTTCTCAGTCTGTACCGACTCGTCGACTTGTTGTCTCAAATATGGTCACCAGGGGCTGGAAAAATCGGGGTCCCTGGTCAAAACACCTTTTGTCGAAAAGGTGTCTGCCCCGACCCTCACCTACCAAGTCCGTCATTATTCTCTCTCTAACGGACTACTTGATACCTTACTCCAAGCACTGTAACATATCCTCTGTCCCTAATTCTGGTAGGGGTACCTTTTAGTTACGTTTTTTGGTTTTACCGACAGACCCCTCCGGAATGTTTATCGACACTTTTCTTCTCTCCGCTTTTCGTTTCCTCTTTTCCTTTCTATATTCGTGGANCTGTCCGCCTGTCTCTGTCCGTGTGTCTGTCTCCCTGTCCGTCTCTCTCTGTCCGTATGTCTGTCTCCCTGTCCGTCTGTCTCTATCGGTGCGTCTGTCTCCCTGTCTGTCTCTCTCTGTCCGTGCGTCTGTCTCCCTGTCCGCCTGTCTCTCTCCGTGCGTCTGTCTCCCTGTCCGTCTCTCTCTGTCCGTGCGTCTGTCTCCCTGTCCGTCTGTCTCTGTCCGTGCGTCTGTCTCCCTGTCCGTCTCTCTCTGTCCGTGCGTCTGTCTCCCTGTCCGCCTGTCTCTGTCCGTGCGTCTGTCTCCCTGTCCGCCTGTCTCTGTCCGTCCGTCTCCCTGTCCGTCTGTCTCTGTCCGTGCGTCTCCCTGTCTGCCTGTCTCTGTCCGTGTGTCTGTCTCCCTGTCCGCCTGTCTCTGTCCGTACGTCTGTCTCCCTGTCCGTCTCTCTCTGTCCGTATGTCTGTCTCCCTGTCCGTCTGTCTCTGTCCGTGCGTCTCCCTGTCCGTCTGTCTCTGTCCGTGCGTCTCCCTGTCTGCCTGTCTCTGTCCGTGTGTCTGTCTCCCTGTCCGCCTGTCTCTGTCCGTACGTCTGTCTCCCTGTCCGCCTGTCTCTGTCCGTGTGTCTCCCTGTCCGCCTGTCTCTGTCCGTGCGTCTGTCTCCCTGTCCGTCTCTCTCTGTCCGTGCGTCTGTCTCCCTGTCCGGCTGTCTCTGTCCGTGCGTCTGTCTCCCTGTCCGCCTGTCTCTGTCCGTGCGTCTCTCTCCCTGTCCGTCTCTCTCTGTCCGTGCGTCTGTCTCCCTGTCCGCCTGTCTCTGTCCGTGCGTCTGTCTCCCTGTCCGCCTGTCTCTGTCCGTGTGTCTGTCTCCCTGTCCGTCTCTCTCTGTCCGTATGTCTGTCTCCCTGTCCGTCTGTCTCTATCGGTGCGTCTGTCTCCCTGTCCGTCTCTCTCTGTCCGTGCGTCTGTCTCCCTGTCCGCCTGTCTCTGTCCGTGCGTCTGTCTCCCTGTCCGCCTGTCTCTGTCCGTGCGTCTCTCTCCCTGTCCGCCTGTCTCTGTCCGAGCGTCTGTCTCCCTGTCTGTCTGTCTCTGTCCGTGTGTCTGTCTCCCTGTCCGTCTCTCTCTGTCCGTGCGTCTCTCTCCCTGTCCGCCTGTCTCTGTCCGTACGTCTGTCTCCCTGTCCGCCTGTCTCTGTCCGTGCGTCTGTCTCCCTGTCCGCCTGTCTCTGTCCGTGCGTCTGTCTCCCTGTCCGCCTGTCTCTGTCCGTGCGTCTGTCTCCCTGTCCGTCTGTCTCTATCGGTGCGTCTCTCTCCCTGTCTGTCTGTCTCTATCGGTGCGTCTCTCTCCCTGTCTGTCTCTCCCTATCCGTGCGTCTGTCTCCCTGTCTGTCTCTGCTACTCTGGGTATCTCTGTTTCTCTGTCTTTCACTCTCTGTCTATTTCTCCGTCTGTCTGTCTCTGTCCGTGCGTCTGTCTCCCTGTCTGTCTGTCTCTCTCTGTCCGTGCGTCTGTCTCCCTGTCTGTCTGTCTCTGCTACTCTGGGTCTCTCTGTTTCTCTGTCTTCCACTCTCTGTCTTCCTCTCGCTCTTCCTGTCTCTCTCTCTTCCTCTCTGTTTCTGTGTCTCTGTCTCTGTGTCCCTCTGTCTGTCCCTCTGTGTGCTACGTTCCCCTTCCGTCCGGGGTCTGTGTCTCCCGACCCAGGGCACCCACCTCCACTTCCCCCCGGGTCTGGTCCGTCCCCTCGGCCCTCGGTCCGACCTTTCCACTGTTAAGTGTCAGCTCCCCTGTGTCCCGTACCTCAGACCTACACCCCGCGTCTTCGTTGCAGAATTGGGTTCCTTCCCGACCCTGTAAATAGACAATTCGTGAGTCACACACAGCTAAAATGACTAAACAATAAAAGATCTTTTAGTGTGCAGGTAGGTCTAAGTGTGCGAGCGGACCTCTCTTCGGAAAAAAGGGAAAAAACCGACGTGACGCACCGAACACTCCAGAACCAAGAGTCTCCCAATAGGTACAAGTAATCTGACTTAAAAGACTTTACAGCCGAAAGAACCGGTCTGTGTCTCGTTAAGACCGTCGAAGCACACCAAGTTGGACTATAATAAGAGGTCCGTAAACCGCGGGTAATAGAGTAGGTTATTAGGGTTACAGGACGCTCCGAATGGTCAGTAGTGGTGCAATGGTCACTCCGGAGACTTCGAGTCTCTCCAATTCATTGAACAGGGTCTTGTGTGTCGTCTGAGTAGTGTCCTGACTCTGATTTTGAGTCTAAGAAGACTACGGGAAAGGTGCGGTGGCACCGTGACCGATGCCTCGTAGAGTCCTGTGTAGTGTGGGTGCTACCCCGACCTCTTCCGCAGAGACGCCCCGCAGACGGTGGGTCCGGTCTTATCCTGGGGGACTCCCCGAGGGTCCTCACCCTCCTACCCCCGAACACCAGTCGAAGCCCGTCGAAACTTGTCTCTTGACACACCCGACCCCCTCCACGAGTGTGGGTTCCCAAACGACTCCTGGATGATACACGGTCTGTACACATCTGGAAATTCTATATTCTTCCGGGGTCCCCGACTGTAAGAGAAGTTGACTAAATTCTCGGACTGTTCGGTTCAGTTTAATTTCTGTAGATTGAGATCGTTTCCGAAACTGACACACCTAGTGTTATTTGACACCTTTTAAGACTCTCTCTACCCTTATGGTCTGGTGGACTGGACGGAGAACTCTTTAGACATACGTCCAGTCCTTCGTTGTCAATCTTGACCTGTACCTTGTTGTCTGACCAAGGTTTATCCTTTTCCTCATGCAGTTCGGACATATAACAGTGGGACGAATAAATTGAATACACATCTCATGTAGTACTCTTTGCGACCTGACCTTCTTCGTGTTCGACCTTAGTTCTGACGGTCCTCTTTATAGTTATTGGAGTCTATACGTCTACTACGGTGGGAATACCGTCTTTCACTTCTCCTTGATTTTTCGGAGAACTACTTTCACTTTCTCCTCTCGCTTTTTCAACCGAATTTCGAGTTGTAAGTCTTTTGCTTCTAGTACCGTAGACCAGGGTAGTGAAGTACCCTTTATCTACCCCTTTGTCACCTTTGTCACAGTCTGAAATGAAACCCCCCGAGGTTTTAGTGACGTCTAACACTAACGTCGGTACTTTAATTTTCTGCGAATGAGGAACCCTCTTTTCAATACTGGTTGGATTTATCGTATAAGTTTTCGTCTCTGTAATGAAACGGCTGATTCCAGGTAGATCAGTTCCGATACCAAAAAGGTCACCAGTGCATACCGACACTCTTAACCTGACACTTCTTCCGACTCACGGCTTCTTAACTACGAAAACTTGACACCACAACCTCTTCTGGGAACTCTCAGGGAACCTGACGTTCCTCTAGGTTGGTCAGGTAAGACTTCCTCTAGTTGAGACCCTAAAGAAACCTTCCTTACTACGATTTCGACTTCGAGGTCATGAAACCTGTGGAGTACACTTCTCAACTGAGTAACGTCTTCTGAGACTACGACCCTCCCTAACCCCCGTCCTCCTCTTCCCCTACTGTCTCCTACTCTACCGACCTACAGTAGTGCCTGAGCTACCTGCACTCAGACTCACTGGAGGCCCTCAACCACTACCTGTCCCTCCGGACCTCACGACGTCAAGTACCCCAGCGTTTCTCAGCCTGTGCTGACTCGCTGACTTGACTTGACTTGACTTGAGATCGTTTTCTGTCGTTCGGTGTGGGGGTTGGTGACACCCCCGGGGTAGTGTCTTAATGTCCCGACCACTCCTCGGCATAGGTGTCCCCGGTCCCGCCCCCTACACAGGAGCCGAACCACCGGTCGTAATTACAGTGTGGACAGTAGAATCAGGGGGTCGAGGTACCGCCTCCTGACAGACCCTCTTACCGTCTGTGGTTAGAGTCTTTATTTCGTACTCGAAGGAACTTTTAATTCAGTTGTCCTCGACCCGTTTGACCTCATTCTGGGTCCCACTCTACTTCCGACAGTCATTTGACACACACACCTACTAAAAAGTAGACGTTTTAAACGGTCCGTACAGGCCACGAAGACACTTGGTAGACCGTCGGGAGGGAGACGGAACCCCGTGTCGGGGAACCACCCTCGCCACGAAGCCCACTGACTCGACGAGGCCCGACCACCATAGGACTGTTCGACCCTCCACCCTCCAGGGACCACCCACTCTCCACCCTTCCCGTCTCTTTTCTTTCAACCCTAGACCTCCTTTCCCGTCGACACCGGAATTCCGACTGTCTCACCTTCCCCGTCTCAGAGTTCCACATAAGACCGACTACGCCCCGTCAATCGTTCTCTACCCCGTTGAAAACCCCCACTGGGGGTCCCACAGGACTGGGTCCGGGTGGACTACCTCGGCCTGGGCCAACACAAAAGGTCCGACAAAAAGAGACTCGCCGGGGGCGTCTCACTGCCCGTAGCAGCCCCCTAGGGACTCGCACCTCACAGCCATGTTTTTCCTTAAGTATTTGTTAAGGTTTATAACCACGTTTGGGGGCACACACAATAACACCTTCTATCACCTCTGGTGTCTCAGTCTCTCTCTCCACTCCTTCCTGGCGCACAGGTAGTCTCTGGTAGGACGTTTGGAGTGGAAGTGTCACTGGAACCTCTCGGAGTCTCTCCTCCTACGCCCTTTCATGGCCACACCCTAACTTTGTAGTACCAAACTTCCTTAAGAAGCTCTGGGGTGGAAGGTCCAACTCCACAGACACCAGGGTCCACTCAGCACGGGTGAGGGAGGGGGCCATGGTCGTTGTCCCAGTGGACTTCTCAGAGTCCAACCTTATTGGTTCCGTCTTTAGTGTAGTCTCTCGTTTGAGACACACACACACACATCCACATACATATAACACACACACACACACACACACACACACACACACATACACTCTGTCTCTCTGTCAGTCCCGCGACCATGCAGAGGAACCAGAACTCGTTACTCCACGAAGAGCCCCTTCCCCTCCGTCTCTCCGCCCACACGTCGACTCTCTCCTCCCGCGGTACCCGAAAGGGTGTCTTTGGACCCCTCGACATACCCCCTTCGACCCCTCGACTCACCTCTCCACCACCCGCCCCGTTTCTACGACTTGTGTCACCCTCGCGATTGTTCTAGACGTCCGCCAGAGACCGTCCGAGTACGTCGACACTGAACCACCCCCACCCCTTGTTCTGAACCCCACCCCCACTGAGACCCCGGAGACCTCCTGGGACTGGAGTAGTACCCCGACCCCAGTCCCGACAACCCCCGCCATGAACACAGGGTAAACCTTTGTAAGTGAACCGGGGTCCTCCCAGGACCGACGCCCCAGGAGGTAGGACGGGGGAAGGACTCACTAATAAAACACACTTTAGTTGGCTCTTTCCATAGCCCCCCACCACCCTCTCAGTCGCCCCGAGGGACTCAGACTAAACATAAAGTCGTGGTAGTCGTAGTGGTTGTGGTTCCGGTTGGGGTGGCTGACAGTGTCGGTTTCAAAGTTGACACAGCAAGTGGTGGGACCGGTGTCTCCTACGGTGGGTGTCGCGGTCGTCGGCCCTCCTTATGCTCGGGTACGTCTTGACCTCCATTCCACGGTTCCGGACACCGCAGGAGACGGAACCCCAGATAAACCAGTCCTCGAGACAGGAGCAACTGACCCCGGAGACCGAGGGAAACGTGGGTCCGACCTTCGGCCAGACGCAGAGGATCGAACCCGACATCCCCGGTGTGACCTGGACGGGACCCGAGGCTCTCTCTCGAGTCCGGCCCGTCTTCGACCCCCACCTCCCTCCCTTGCGATGTAAATTACTCTCGACCACGCTGCTATAGGACGGTCCACGTACGAGCCATGGACTGGACCTGCAGTAGTAGACGAGGAATGTTAGGAAGTGGTGGTAGTGGGAGTCAAATACCTACTCATTTGTCCGAGGCTCTCCAATTCACTGACTCACCCATTATGTCAGTGCCTCCGTCCGACGGAGGGTCCGGTTCAAATGTACTAAGGCTTCAAAATCCAAGAAAGAAGGTTTAAACACTAAGATCTGGAAAAAGACCGTCCCCCTCCAATTTTTTTTGGGGCCCTCTTAGACTGTTGTAAATATCAAAGAGAGGGACCTTTATACGCATAACAGACTTTAATAAAGACCCTAAGTGTCTGAGGGAAAAATTTTTTCATTAGTTAATTAAAAATAAAAACCGACGCGCCCCAGAAGTACCGACGTAACCCCGAAAGAGATCAACGTCGCTTTCACTCTTTCACTTCAGCGGGTCAGCACAGGCTGAGAAACGCTGGGGTACCTGACATCGGATGGTCCGAAGGGACAGGTACCCCAAAAGGTCCGTTCTCATGACCTCACCCAACGGTAAAGGAAGAGGTCCCCTAGAAGGGCTGGGTCCCTAGCTTGGGTCCAGAGGATATAACGCCCGTCTGCAAAATGGGAGACTCGGTGGTCCCTTCTGGATTCAACGTCATTACCTCCGATGAGAGATCAAGACCGCACTCCCGAAGAGCAACGCCACCGAAGAGAACAACGTCTCGTACCCGGGATCTCGCACTCGAGTCACCGACACCACACACAATCAACGAGTCAGCACAGGTTGAGAAAAGCTAGGGTACCTGAGACCGGACGGTCCGAGGAGACAGGTACCCTGAGAGGTCCGTTCTTGTGACCTCACCCAACGGTCCGGGAAGAGGTCCCCTAGAAGGGATGGGTCCCTAACTGGGACGCAGAGGGCACAGAAGACCCAACCGTCCATCCAAGAAACGGTGATCACGGTGGACTCAACGCCACGTGCCCGAATCAGCGGGGCGCCGTACACCCTAGAAGGACCTGGTCCCTAGCTTAGACACAGTGGACGTAACAGTCCGTCTTAGAATTGGCGACCTGGTGGTCCCTTCGGGCTCTGAGATAAGACTGTGGTGGACCGCGGGACGTTCAACTAAGGTCTTGACCTGTGGACCCTCAGTCGTGTCTGAGGTCGTAGGACACTCCGAGCACTCCGAGTCAGAACATTCTGCCGGACTGAAGTCTACGGTCCCGGGAAACCCCTACGAGTCTAGTAGTGTAAAGACTAGTCAACCTATGTACTGGGTGAACCCAAACCATTAACGAATCCATTAAGTGTCTTACATCTCTTCACGATATGTATGTCAAAATAGTATTTGATATTTCCAGTCCTACGAAGGGTCCTCCGCGATTACCATTTCTTGGGTGGACGGTTGCGTCCTCTGTATTCTCTGCACCCAAACTACGGACCCAACCCTTCTAGGGGACCTCCTTCCGTGCCTTTGGGTGAGGTCATAAGAACGGACCTCTTAGGGTGCCTGTCTCCCCGGATTGGTACTTTCGATGTCAGGTACCCCAGGTCGGATACCGACGTCTGATATCAGGCACCCCAACGTCTCAGTCTGTGCTGTCTTTACTGAGTCGTGTGTGCGCATTTCCAGTCCTGGTCAGTTACTTCTCTGTACATCCCGTTCCAGACCCTCCCAGGACTGACGTTTTAAAGATACGGGAAAGGGTCACCTCAACTCCCCGTAGTGGGAGGACCCTGAAACTACAGAAATGGTTGGTCCTTCAAGGAAGTTCAGAACCACGGGTATCAAAAATGAACCCAAAGTAACGTGTCTATACTGATTAACTTAGTAACGGGTGTACTGACTGGAGTTGGGGGTTGTGGGGAAAGGTGAAGGGACTTCAAGTCCGACCGAGTCTCGGGGTTTAGAGAGTAGTGTACCGACCGGGAAGACCACTGGTCGAGGGTCGGACTCAGTCCGTTTTAGGGTTCCTCTAGGTTCGTCGAACACTTAGTGTTTCCACGAGGACAATGATCCTTTTGGAGTTCCTAAATCTCGGAGGGAAGGTCCTCGGTCTTCGTTTCCGGTCAGTCTAAGAAATGATATGCTGTGGGGTTCTGGGGAGGTGACCGAAGGACTGTTAGGTCCACTGTTCGAAATACAGTCCGTTCCACCCTAAGTCCGGGGTTTGTACGGCGGAAGTCTTTGTTGGACGTGTACGTGTGCACCCCTTCCCTCGACCCAAAAAATTTGTCATTAAAGTAGACGAATAAACAGATAAACAGAGAAATAAATAAAAGAGGACACGACCCAGACACACCGACGTGTCCGAAAGAGATCGACGTCTCTCACCGCGAATTAGAGGTCAAAGAGACGAGCCCGAAGAGTGACGTCACCGAAGGGATTAGCACCTCGTGTCCGAGTCACCGACACCTCGGGCCCGAAGGAGGGAGGCGTCGAACACCCTAGAAGGACCCGGTCCCTGGTTTGGACAAACACAGGGGACGTAACCGTCCACCTAAGAAGTGGTGACTCGACGATCCCTTCGGGATCTCAACCCAAAACATATTGACTTCGAACATGTCAAGAGTCCCCTCCCCCCACGTAGAAATTCTTTTTTTCTGCTCTTGTAGTACCTACGGTCAATCCGTATTTTCTTCCCCGGGTTCGTTCCCTCCCCGTCTCGGGTTCGGCACAGTCAAGGGGTCCTTTCGTCGACGACGACAGGTTCACGCTTCACCATCTCAAAGTTCCACTACAAAAGCGTCGGTCCAAACATTAACGTTTTCTGACCCGTTTTCTTTACGGGTGCCTCTCCCTCCTGAATTTATTAAATACCAGACGGGTGCGTCACCTTATGATACGTCGACACTTTTTTCGGGGTGTCCCTTGAAGACATTCATCACTGTACCTTTCTAGAAGTTCTACGTAACACTTCAATTTTTTATCACAAAAAGTGACTGAGTCACCTACACTCAAACTCGTTCGAGGCCCTCTACCACTACCTGTCCCTCCGGACCGTATGACGTCAGGTACCCCAGCGTTTCTCAGTCTGTACCGACTCGTCGACTTGTTGTCTCAAATATGGTCACCAGGGGCTGGAAAAATCGGGGTCCCTGGTCAAAACACCTTTTGTCGAAAAGGTGTCTACCCCCACCCTCACCTACCAAGTCCGTCATTATTCTCTCTCTAACGGACTACTTGATACCTTACTCCAAGCACTGTAACATATCCTCTGTCCCTAATTCTGGTAGGGGTACCTTTTAGTTACGTTTTTTGGTTTTACCGACAGACCCCTCCGGAATGTTTATCGACACTTTTCTTCTCTCCGCTTTTCGTTTCCTCTTTTCCTTTCTATATTCGTGGATTTACGTCTCAAGGTTTCTTCTCTATTCTTTCGGAAAAAGTCGTTAGTTACGTTTCTTTATCTCCTTTTGTTGTCTTACCCTTTCTGATCTCTAGAGAAGTTCTTTTAATCTGTATGGTTCCCTTGTAAAGTACGTTTCTACCCGAGCTATTTCCTGTCTTTACCATACCTGGATTGTCTTCGTCTTCTATAATTCTTCTCCACCGTTCTTATGTGTCTGCTTGACATGTTTTTTCTAGAAGTGCTGGGTCTATTAGTATACTACACTAGTGATTAGATCTCGGTCTGTAGAACATTACACTTCAGTTCACCCGGAATCTTTCGTAGTGATGCTTGTTTCGATCTCCTCCACTACCTTAAGGTCATCTCGATAAAGTTTAGGACTTTCTACTACGACACTTTCACGATGTGAGTTATACGGTCGTTTGCACCTTTTGAGTCGTCACCGGTGTCCTGACCTTTTCCAGTCAAAATAAGGTTAAGGTTTCTTTCCGTTACGTTTTCTTACGAGTTTGATGGCGTGTTAACGTGAGTAGAGTGTACGATCATTTCATTACGAGTTTTAAGAGGTTCGGTCCGAAGTCGTTATGCACTTGGTACTTGAGGGACTACAAGTTCGACCAAAATCTTTTCTGTCTCCTTGGTCTCTAGTTTAACGGTTGTAGACGACCTAGTACCTTTTTCGTTCTCTCAAGGTCTTTTTGTAGATAAAGACGAAATAACTGATACGGTTTCGGAAACTGANAAGACTTTCTCTACCCTTATGGTCTGGTGGACTGGACGGAGAACTCTTTAGACATACGTCCAGTCCTTCGTTGTCAATCTTGACCTGTACCTTGTTGTCTGACCAAGGTTTATCCTTTTTCTCAGGCAGTTCCGACATATAACAGTGGGCCGAATAAATTGAATATACGTCTCATGTAGTACTCTTTGCGACCTGACCTTCTTTGTGTTCGACCTTAGTTCTAACGACCCTCTTTATAGTTATTGGAGTCTATACGTCTACTGCGGTGGGAATACCGTCTTTCACTTCTCCTCGATTTTTCGGAGAACTACTTTCACTTTCTCTTCTCACTTTTTCAACCGAATTTCGAGTTGTAAGTCTTTTGCTTCTAGTACCGTAGACCAGGGCAGTGAAGTACCCTTTATCTACCCCTTTGTCATCTCTGTCACAGTCTGAAATAAAAAAACCCGAGGTTTTAGTGACGTCTACCACTGACTTTGGTATTTTAATTTTCTGCGAATGAGGAACCTTCTTTTCAATACTGGTTGGATCTATCATAGAAGTTTTCGTCTCTGTAATGAAACGGCTGATTCCAGGCAGATCAGTTCCGATACCAAAAAGGACACCAGTACATACCTACACTCTCAACCTGACACTTTTTCCGACTCGTGCCTTCTTAACTACGAAAACTTGACACCACAACCTCTTCTGGGAACTCTCAGGGAACCTGACGTTCCTCTAGGTTGGTCAGGTAAGACTTCCTCTAGTTGGGACCCTAAAGAAACCTTCCTTACTACGATTTCTACTTTGAGGTTATGAAACCGGTGGACTACGTTTCTCAACTGAGTAACCTTTTCTGAAACTACGACCCTCTCTAACCCCCGTCCTCCTCTTCCCCTGCTGGGTCCTACTCTACCGACCTACCGCAGTGTCTGAACTACCTGCACTCAGACTCACTTGAGGCCCTCTACCACTACCTGTCCCTCTGGAGCACACGACGCTAAGTACCTCAGCGTTTCACAGCCTGTGCTGACTCGCTGACTTGACTTGACTTGACCCCCCACCCCCCATTTACCCCTCCACGAGTGGAGGAGACATACCGGTCCAAGGATTGTCAGGAGACCACCCATGACCAGGTACCGGGTCCCCAACCCCTGGGTACCAAATATGACACGGAGAAAATACACTTTTTTCCTGTATATGTTTTTATTACATATAAGCATAAAACAACGTAACTTATTTCTCCGAGACCTTCCGAGAATCCACGTGGCACACTCAGACAACTCCCCTAAATCCATCTGCCCCCAACTTTTCCTCCGAAATGCGACAGACGGAAAAAAAGTCACCCGCGAATAGATGACTTGTTCGCTCCCTTCCGCCCTGGGGGACGGGGTGGGTCGGGTGGGACAGAGGAGAGTCCGAGGTGCGCGACGACTAGAGCAACCGGGACGACGACGAGGACGACCCCCCGAAGAGCGACGAGCGGACCTCCTACCAAGTCTCTGCTCAGTTTCCACTCACTCGGGGGGTGTGGGCGGGCGTGGGGTGGGCTCCCGTCCGGCCGGGGCGGGTGTGGAAGACCAGGATCTCCTTTACGGAGACCCAAAGATCTTCCCAGTAGTCGACACAGAGGGGACCCTGGTGTACCGGGCCCACTGGGATCTCTCGTCCGGGCCTTCCCTGACACACCGACTCTCCTCCACCGAAATTCCGTTCTCCGGAAAGGGTACCGTCCCGGCCCCATCCACGAGTACTTCGTTACAGGGAGAAGGCAGGTTTGGGAAGGCACTGGAGGATGTCGGAGGTTTCAGGTCCGGACGGGTCGTACCAGTTCCGGGAACCGTTAGACGGGCAGGAGTGTGAGACCTTCCGTCACCAAAGAGTTGAAGGAGACGCAAACGAGACCCGTGGACTCCCCGGACGGGACGGGGGGTGGCCGAGTGAGGACTACGGGACTCACGACGAGAGGTGAAAGAAAGGAGATCCGGGAGAAGGACCGGGGGTCTCCCGTCCAGTCCGGGGGGAAGTCCCACTCAGAGACAAGAAGACGGTAGTTTCAGGGACAGGGTGGTTAAACAGTGTGGACGAAGGATCCGACGGAGGGGTGGTCGGGTGCGTCGAGGAATTCTAGTCTCTGGGAATGGGTTCTTCATATCCTCGTCATACACAACTCACTTTCATAATAAATTATAATAAATTATAACAGTGTCACCGTGGGTCCCTCGGACACCAGGTCGGTGAGGGGAGACTCGAGTCTAATTTTCTCTTTTATTCTACGGGGGTCGTAGGACAGACCACGAGTCATTCATCCCCGAGTTATTTGTGCACTCGTTTAATTTATGTATCTTGTCTCCTTGGTCACTGTGACACTGGTAGAACGACCACCCACCGGGTTCAAAATAGACACAGTCGAATTTTTTTTAGGTGTCGCACTCTCAATACTCGATCCAAATTAGACCCCGCTTTACTCCTGACATCGGACCCTCTGTCGTGGAATCTATCGAGACTCTTTGACGAGGTTTCTAAGTCCCCCGCCCCCCTTTCCAGTCGCATAGACACTAAAACCACTTCTCCCTCCTTGTGTCCGGTACTTCGTGTGTAAAAAGGTCCTCCAAAGACAGTCAGAACTCTTAGAAGACGATCAGTGTCCCTTGTCAACAGTGGTACTTCCTACAAGCACGAAAAGATCTAAACCCCTCTACGTTCCTAACCCGAGTATTTTTGGTCGGGGACTCGTATAGACTGATAGACTTCTGGCGCGCGTCTACGGAGCGAGGACGAGAGGTGAGACTTGAGGAAAGCCCCCACAACTTCGTCGACGTAGTCGTGGACTAAACTAGAAACGTCTCCGTCTACCGTCCGCGGGTCCCGTTCACGGCCAACATGAACTGAGGACATCCTCTCGTCGAAAGACGGACTCTACCCACACTCGGAATTCCAAGGAAGGACCTGAGTCTCAAGAATTAAGGTACACGTGTCTCATGGACCCGTTTCCTCTACAAACAAGTCTTACTGGATACGACTCGGAAAGTCCCGACGTCACTTTGGGACCACCGAGACGGGGTGCGGACGTCACAATTTGACCCTCAACCAAGAATGACCCTCGTTTTCCCCTCTGGGGCGAAATGAGAGAGTGGAGGTCGTAGGGACACCCCAGGTCGGGGAGGGAGGTCGTGTAGAGTCCGGAAATCGTCGCTTTAGTCGGAGTTGTATGTATACGAACTACCTACCTTCCTTTTGGTGAAGGAGAAGGGGTAGACGAGAAGTATATAGCGAAGACCCTTGGTAGCGGACTTTGAAATCGGGTATGACGAAATGGCGTACCCCCAAAAGGGTCGGACCCAACAGAGTCTTGATACCCACAGTCGCTAGAGGTCCCACTGGAAAGTGGATTTTTCGCAGGGAGGGGAAATTTTTGCCCCACACACTAACGACATCTTTTAACCTTTTTCTTCCTTTTGTGTCTCTCCCTTTCTTTAAGTGGGATTATTTATCTTTCTTCTTGAACGTGGTGGGTCTCTTTTGGTCGGTGTCTGCTAACTCAGTGTAGGAATGCCCGAGAACGTTTAGACTGAAGAATTTTGCAAACGAGGTATACATTAAGGTGAAAACAAAAAAATTAATTTTAATACGAAACAACAACCGAACCAAAACTAACACGACCCGGAGGCACCGACGCACACCGGAAAGAGGTCGTCACCACGCACTCGAAGAGCGACACGACCAAAGAGAACGACCTCTTGTGCCCGAGTCATCAACAGCGTGCAGTCGAGTCAACGGGTCGTTGTACACCCTAGAAGGTCCCGGTCCCTAGCTTGGTCAGAGACAGGGGACGTAACCCCCCTTAGGGGTCCACCTAAGGATTGGTGACCTGGTGGCCCCTTCAGGACAGTAAGGTGAAAAGTGGGAATTGTAAGACTAAAAGGGCCGACTATTAGAGGTTTAGGGACTCACGTCCCAACTGAGCACACTCGCCTAGTGTGGAGCAGTTCCCTAGAAACAAATTGTCCTCTTTCCGAAACACAAGTGCATCGGAGACAGAGAGGGGACGAGCCGCAGAGTCGCGGACAGAGGGCCGACGAAGACCCTCTCCAATCCCAATCACTGGGGACCACCAGGACGACCGGGGTCGGACTGCGGACGGGACACGAGTGAGAGCCAAGGAGGGGACTCGGGTGAGAACAGCAAGTGAATGAGTAAGTAAGTGAACTAGTGTGTCGTTTCGGCAGGACTCGTGGATGACACGCGGTCCGGGACACGACCCGAGAACTCCTGGGACAGCACTGGTCCCATCTGACCCAGGCGGAAGTCGCTCGAGGGACAAGTCGACAGACGGTGGGTTGAGAGAGGTACAGCGGAAGGAAGGGTCCCCACCTGAGGGTAGAGAAGGAGTGGTCGAAAAAGGGAGGAAGGGTAGTTTAGGTAGACTCAACTTCTATATCTCCTACCATCCCTCGGCCGGGTGTCGTAGACTTTGTTTTATACAAGTATGGAGTTCACCGTGATCACCATTTCTTAGGTGGACAGTTACGTCCTCCGTATTCTCTGCGCTCAAGCTAGGGACCTAGCCATTCTAGGGGTCCTCTTCCCTCTCCGATGGGTGAGGTCATAAGAACGGACCTTTTAGGGTACCTGTCTCCTCGGACCGTCCTATGTCAGATGTCCCAGTGTGCCTCAGCCTGTGCTGACTGCACCGAACCGTGTGTGCGTGGACAAGCATGGAGTCTCGGGACCAACGTGCGAGACAGATGTCAGGTATCCCAGTATGTCTCAGCCTGTACTGACTTCACTGAATCGTGCGTGTCGTGCACAAGTATGAAGTCTCGGGGACCTACGTACGGGGTAGCTCGGTTGACCACTCCAAGTAGTCTCCAAGTAGTGGAGACAGTAGGCACTGGAACACAGAGGACTGAGACCCTTAGAGTGGCGACTGCAACCCTGAGGGAGGGACTCCGACCTATCGCAGAGAGGGACGTCGTGGGTCGCCCGAGAACTCGACGGACCGCCTCTAGGATCTAGTTCCCGCGAGACGACGCACCCGTAGTGGACGGGGGAGAGTCGAGGGCCCCGGGTCCCAACTTTCGCGGTCCCTTCATGTCTCGGCGCGGGTCTCCGTCCTGGGGTCTGTGGCACAACATCCACGGTCTTTGTTCTCCGACACACTGGACTCGACCCTAGGGAGTCTCGTCTGTCCCGAAGGACAGACCCCCCCGGACTGGGGGTCCGGTCCCCTAGTGTCGTCTATTTGGACCACTGAAACATACCAAACTAAGAGATCCAGAGACGTTCCAGTGAAGGAAAAATAATAAAATAAATTTTTTAAAAAGTCAAGTCAAGTCAGTGAGTCAACACAGGCTGAGGAACGCTGGGGTACTTAGTGTCGTGCGGTCCGGAGGGACAGGTAGTGGCTGAGGGTCTCAAGTGAGTTTGAGTACAGGTAGCTCAGTCACTACGGTAGGTCGGTAGAGTAGGAGACAGCAGGGGAAGAGGAGGACGGGGGTTAGGGAGGGTTGTAGTCCCAGAAAAGGTTACTCAGTTGAGAAGCGTACTCCACCGGTTTCATAACCTCAAAGTCGAAATCGTAGTCAGAAAGGTTACTTGTGGGTCCTGACTAGAAATCTTACCTGACCAACCTAGAGGAATGTCAGGTTCCCTGAGAGTTCTCAGAAGAGGTTGTGGTGTCAAGTTTTCGTAGTTAAGAAGCCGTGAGTCGAAAGAAGTGTCAGGTCGAGAGTGTAGGTATGTACTGGTGACCTTTTTGGTATTGGAACTGATCTGCCTGGAAACAACCGTTTCATTAAAGAGACGAAAAGTTATACGATAGATCCAACCAGTATTGAAAGGAAGGTTCCTCATTCACAGAAAATTAAAGTACCGACGTTAGTGGTAGAAACCACTAAAACCTCGGGGGGTTTTATTTCAGACTGTGACAAAGGGGTAGATAAAGGGTACTTCACTACCCTGACCTACGGTACTAGAAGCAAAAGACTTACAACTCTAAATTCGGTTGAAAAAGTGAAGCAGAAAGTGAAAGTAGTCCTCTGAAAAATCAAGGAGAAGTGAAAGACGGTATTCCCACCACAGTAGACGTATAGACTCCAATAACTAATCCCAAACAATTTTGTGTCGACCTGAAGTAGGGGTCACAACTATTAAGTCATACCGACACCACCCCGGACGTTTTGACGTAAAAAAATTAACCATTTTTTTTTTTTTTTTGAATAGTTTAAACAGCAGAATTGGTAAAGATTCAAATGTCAAGCCATCACAGTTCCCACAAATATAACAACGTTTTCTCCGGAGACCTAGAACAAGTAGTATGTCTGTAAGGGACAATCTACTCACGGGAAGGAAAGAGTAGAGGGAATGGACCTTCGCACCTCAGACTTGGTGGCCTAGGGTTCCCTTCAGGGATTCCCTGCAAAAGTGCTCACCGACAAGACCCTTGGTGGAAGCAAACTAGGGAAGAGGGGGTCGACCTCGGAAGGACGAAGAAGTAAGTGAGTAAAGGAGTAAGTGCTTAAGTGGGTGAGTTGTTCGGGAACTCAAGGGGGGTACGACGACCGGACTTCGCTATCCAGGGGGCCCGACTTCAGAGATCCCTTTCCGAAAGGAGGTCCACCTGGTGTCCCTAGGCGTAGGACGGAGTAAGACCCTAAGTCAGAGGAAGGAGAAGAGAACGGAGAAATCGACCTCTCTTTGGTCTCGGCGGAGTCTCGGCGTCAGTCCATTCCTCCCAGGGTCGTCCTCCACACAGTCCCACCGGTCCTCCGTGCGTCCCCTACGATCCCTGGGTCAGACAGGGAATCGACCACCTCCAGGCACACCTAGGGTGTGTCTATCTCGCTCCACTAGTGAATCTCGACCTTCTTGTTGCGGACCCTCCAGACCAGCGACCTAGTGGCACTCGAGACCGGTCGGACAAGGGAAGGTCCGTTCCCCCTCCCCACCTCCCGGGAGGTCGGGTCGACAACTGGACTGGTAAGTTTGTGAGGGGTCTCTCCTGGACTCACCCCCTCCCCCTTCCGTCCTACCCTTCCGACCCCGTGGGTCTCGCGTCTCCCCTTCCCGTCTACGAACGTCCCTGTGCCCGGAGAGATCCGAGGTTTGGGACGTGAGGACAGGTGGTGTCCGACGGCTCGTCTGACTCGGGTCGATACGCTTAGACCTCGACGTCTGCACCGGGGAAAGCCCTTTCGGACAAGTTGGGTACGCCCGTCTCCACCTTATGTCGTGTCACCACTCACGCTCTCGGGTCAGGGGCAGGACACCTGGCGCCAGGCACCGTCTCCGTAGCGGTGCACCCCAGGCCGTCCACCCCTCCCCTCTCTCCGAGCTGACCAGTGGAACACGAAGACTTCCTGCTCCTCTGTGTCTTTTGGTCAGTTCACGACCCATACAGAGACCGCCAGGTCGCCGATTCTGGACCGGAAGGTTACGTCCCCCACGTCCAAACTAGGGACCAACCCTAGGGTGTACGGAGAACCGGTCTTTTGGTTTTGTACTTTGTCTTCGTTATAACATTATTTAAGTTATTCCTGATTCTTTCCAGGTGTAGTTTTTTTAGAATCTTTTCTTTTCTTTTACTTCTTTCACCACATCTAAAGCGGTCTGGAACCACAGAGACGCCGACTTCCCAGCGCACCCTCTACTTCCCCGAAAACCTTACCGGTCACCTATTAGTTTTCAGTTATTTCATGTCGTAAATAATTCGTGGACGATACATGGTATACCTGAAGGGGCCACCGAGTCTGCTATTTTCTTAGATGGATGTTACGTCCTCTGGGCCCAAACGAGGGACCCACCCCTTCTAGGGGACCTCTTCCTTTACCGTGGGGTGAGGTCATGAGAACGGACCTTTTAGGGTACCCACCTGTCTCCTCGGACCCTCCGATGTCAGGTATCCCAGCGTTTCTCAACCTGTGCTGACTCGCTGAAGTGAAAGGGAAAGTACGTGGTCCACCCGAAGGGACCACCGTGACCACCACTTCTTAGACGGACGGTAACGGCATCTGTGCTCTCTGCGCCCGAGGTAGGGACCCCACCCTTCTGGGGGACCTCCTCCCGCACCGTGGGGTGAGGTCACGAGAACGGACCTCTTAGGGTACCTGTCTCCTCGGACCGCCCGACGTCAGGTACCCCAGCGTGTCTCAGCCTGTGCTGACTTCGCTGAATCGGTCGTGCGTGTGAGTGCATGGCATGTGAGGTACAATTTCGGCCACCAAAAAGTGGTAAAACCAGGGTAGTAGAGAAACCATACTTGAGATGAAAAATCTAAAAATGGTTACTCGGGGACACCCAGTTCGGCATCCGTGTCGTAACTTTTCACCTTATTCCCTTCTCCAACGGAGGGCAGGGGTGGGGCACGTCCCAGTATTGAGTGGGAACTCGCCTTTCTCAAATCCGTCTCCAACTCCCTAATCAACAATCTCTTCTACTCTACCTCCAAACTCGCAGTCTGTGCACCGGGCCCTGATCGTTGTAGGATCGAAAAAATCGAAAACCACTGATTACTGGGGTTTCGTCTGGGGTCCGTGGGGGGTCGTGACCACGACACAGAAGTTATCACTAGTCCCGAGGACCGGAAAGGGTTGGTTATCTTTAACTAGTCTCCGGTCTGTTCTTTCAGTCCGTTCCGAGACAACCCCGGGGACGACGCCGTCCTCCCTCGTTCCTGTTCGTTGTCAGAAGGAACGAACCCCCGGCCACCAAGGAATATGCCCCACTCCCCTCCTCACACAGACCCCACCCCGATCCCTCCACCGAATCCACAAACGAGCGGAGAACCCCCAACTAGATACGTCCCCCGTGCGCGTCATGGGACGAAAACGAGGTCCGAGGAGTTTTCGTCGTCAACCCAAAAAACCAGAGAAACATAGAGATCAGGTCTTAAACGGGGTCGACACGTACGAACGTGAAGACAGATCCGGAAATCTCAAAGAAACCTAAAACAACGAGCTCCTCTGCAAACAGGTCCACGTTAGGGACGTCGTTTCCCAGAGTCCAGACCGTACAGAGTAGAACTGGTCCACCCCCGTCTCGTCCACCCACCTACCCTAAAACCTCTGGGCGGAAACGTTCTCTTTCACCTGTCCTGTCACTCCTGGTCACCTCGGAGGTGGTAGGGGGCGGTCACCTTGGAGGGAGTCCCGCGGGGAGACTACAGAGGAGGGATTAGACCCTAAGGGTGAAGGGACCGGAGAGGGGCTCGCAGACAAAGGCAGAGACGTCCCGGGTGGGTCGCTGCTAGAAGTGATGTGGAGCTATCACAAACTGCGGGCCTCGGTCCTAAGGTTCCGGCTGTCCTAAGGGAGGCTCTGCGGTCACATGTCACACCAATTCTTCTGTATTCGAGTACAAAGGTCGGAATGGTTGACCTCCTGAGACGCCCAGTGTCCTCCGGGTCCCGAGTCGGAAATGGGTACTCGGGGGGAGGTGGATGAGGAGAACACCACTGACCGTTCCGTCGACCCGAGGGGTTCCGACGGTAGTCGGTCCGACCGAAGTGACTCCTACAGGCCCTTACGCCAAGACCTACCAGGCTACCCTTTGGAGGGTAGGGTGACCGAGAGCTCCAGAGAGAGGAGAGAAGAGACGAAGTAGGGTCGAGGTCCACCGAGGTCCCTTTCCGCACTGAGAGCACCATGCCATGGATGCTTACCGAAACATTTGGTGTCGGGGCACCTGCACAGACCCCAACGACCCTTCACCTCTCTTGACCACTTCTCGGTCCTCTTGAGTTTCCGCAACTTCTGACCCAGGGAGAGAAGAATGCCTGCTCCTCTGGTTCTGGGTCCCTCTCCTCTCCGAACGGGTGTCGAGGTCTTGTTCACCGTGTGAAGAGACCTGAGAGCCTTAATAGCAATTAGGTTCTCTATAATTATTGGTAATTTTCATAGAATTCTCTCGTCTTTTTTTAATAAATTTGAAACGTCGACATAGAGACGTTATAACATACTTTTCAGGAAAGAAAACTTCGGCTTAGTATAAAGTGACTACATACATAGTGTAGTACGAGTAGGTAGGTAAGTAGACAGTTACCTTACGAGGATATAAAATCAAGAACACTTTTTAGGTTCAATACTCGAACCACGTGTTCACAGGGAACCTCTGAGACGAAAGTTAAGGAAACCCATATGTGGGTCTTCTCCTTAACGACTTAGTACACTATTGGATAAAAATTAGAAACTCCTTGACGCTATGAGAATAGCCGTCCTCGACATGGTGTAATGCAAGGGTAGTACCCAGAGGGTGAAGGAGTGTACGAAAGGTCGTGAAAAAAAAGAAAATTTATCATCGCTTGGATTACGTACACTCCACCATAGAGTAACGTTAAAACTAAGCTTAAAGGGGTCACTAATCACGCCTCTTCCGTTACCGTGGGGTGAGGTCATGAGAACGGACCTGTTAGGGTACCTGCCTCCTCGGACCACCCGACGTCAGGTACCCCAGTGATTCTCGACCTGTGCTGACTCACTGAAGTGAAAGTGAAAAGTGAAAGTACGTGACCTCTTCCTTTACCGTTCGGTGAGGTCACAAGAACGGACCTCTTAGGGTCCCTGCCCCCTCGGACACCCGACGACAGACACCCCAGCGTGTCTCAGCCTGTGCTGACTCCGTTGAGTCGTCGTCGTCACTAATGACTCCGGCTCGTGACAGGTGCACGAATGACCGGTGGACACATAGAAGTGACTTCTGTACAGATAAGTCAGGACGACGGGTAAAAGTTTAGCTAAAGAAACAATAATAACTCAACAGATACGTAAGACCTATAAGTCAGAATAGTCTATATATTAGACGTTTATACCAGAGAGTAAAACACCCGGTTTACAAATGAGACAACTCCACAGAAAACTCCTGTTTTTACAACCGTAAAGTACTTCGAATTAAACAGGTAAAACAACAACGACGGCGGACACGGCAAATCCAGTATAAGTCCTTTAGTGACAGTCTAGACTCCAAGACTTCTAAAACAGGAAACGAAATAAG
The DNA here is from genome assembly GCA_006410555.1 of Capra ibex. NCBI lineage: Eukaryota > Metazoa > Chordata > Mammalia > Artiodactyla > Bovidae > Capra > Capra ibex. Next base: position 5,560 of record SJYO01041190.1, on the reverse strand, counting down.
ATCCTCAAATTATCAAAATCCAGACTGATCGAAAACCTCTTCCGTCACCGTGGGGATGAGGTCATGAGAACGGGTCTTTCAGGGTACCTGCCTTCTCGGACCACCCGACGTCAGGTACCCCAGAGCTTCCCAGTCTGTGCTGACTCACTGAAGTGAAAGTGAAAAGTGAAAGTACGTGACCTCTTCCTTTACCGTTGGGTGAGGTCACAGGAACGGACCTCTTAGGGTCCCTGCCCCCTCGGACCACCCGACGGTAGATACACCAGCGTGTCTCAGCCTGTGTTGACTTCACTGAATCGTCGTCGTCGTCGATTGAAAAATCTGATCAAAACCCAAATAGGAAGAAAAAGACCGAAGATTTCAACATGTCAATCCCAAAAAATAAACTCTAGAAACGGGAAGAAAAATTACGTTCGTAAACTTAATGGGTGAATCGGGACGAAAGCGACACAAGGTACTCAAAACATCTACCACAAATACGAAGGTGAATAGAAATTCACGAAAGATTAAGGGAGAAACTAAAGAAGAAACTAGGCAACCAACACATACTCACACGACAAAGTAAAGGTGTCCAAACACTTAAAAGGTCAAAATTAAAAAAGGGAAAAGCTCATAAATAACTTTGTACTTATTTGTATTTAACTAACCAAGGTATCAGTCACAGTTAATCAACAAAATTAAGGTAGAATGTTATGGTACATTACAGAACATTCTTTTTTTTTGAAAAATTTGGACCTCATTACGGAAATGTCATACTTGACCTGGTTGGTAGTCTGCACCGAGGAGGGGTAGAGTTACACTTATTTTACGATAATTTCTTGTTACTTCTCTTAGGCCAAATTGAAAACAATAAATAAAGATTGCAGTTGGACAAGACCAGTCTCTTCTTTGAAACATACTACAGACAGAAAATTTTAGATAACTGAGACCTCTTCCTTTACCGTTGGGTGAGGTCATGAGAACAGACCTTTTAGGGTACCTACCTCCTCGCATCATCCGATGTCAGGTACCCCAGCGTTTCTCATCCTGTGCTGACTCACTGAAGTGAGTTCGTCTGTACCCATTTCAGAGTCATCAGACACAGATCCCGGGTACAAGAATTTGAATACTATACAATGGAGAAATCCATAAATAATTGTTATCAGTTTGGAGTTAAAAAAGAAATTACATTTTAATAAAAATAAGATTATAAGACTTTTCAGAACTAAACTTATGTCTCTAAAGAAGTCTAACGGACTAGACTGAGGTCTTGACTTAAGTTTAGGACCAAAACGATGACTTGTCAAAAAACTCCAAACTCAGTTAAATAAATTTCAAAGCCACAAAGTCAACCGTGTAGACATTTTATATACATCAGTAGTACGAAGTATGTTAATAACAGTTAAAAGTTACTTGTTTATACATGTTTAGTACATCTGGTCTCGTACCTTTTTTTTAAGTTAATTATAATCGAAAATAATATTAATCGTTTTCGTTCTCGAATCCGAGTCTTAGAACATGATCAATTTGAACCCAAACCGACACTCATCTTCTTTTGAGTTTTACTGACACCGAAATTTTTCTGTTTTCAAATAAAGATAAAGTACATTTTCAAATCTCTATTAGTAAAGTCCCGAATACATAGAAGACCTTGGGTCAAATAAGAACAAAAAGAGGATTCATACAACAACCAAGACGGTGACTTAAGTATAAGTTGAAACCGAAATGGTATAGTAGAGTAGGTAGACGTAAGTTCACTCGTCTCATTTCTTCTTCGATTTTTTCTTCTTTATTTTCCGTATCTGGTTAAGAATTTCTTCAAAGGGTCTTCAACTTGTGTGTGTTTTTTGAACTAAACTGAAGGAAAACTAATCTTAAATTATCGTTCCGAGTTGTTTGTCATTCCTTTCGACTCTTTATATCAGAAATAATGTCAGGACACTCTTCCCTGTTCTTAAAACCCTCTGGAGACATCCAAAAAGAATTCCTTGATTTTGTATTTTCTCCCCCTGAATTTGTAACAAAGTCACAACCAATCTTTGAGGAAAACGGACAATGTAGTGAAAAGTATTGTTACTTAAAGAATTCGATATTGTCCAGAAGACATAGGTGAAAATATAAAAATTATTATAAAACACAGGATCAATGTACAAAAAAGGATAATAAAGGAGAGAGAGAGAGAGAGAGAAAATTCTTCTTTTGGTTTTACGTTCTAAAGAGTCACACTCCTCCCGTCGTGTCGTTCTTATATCAAGACAAAGACCATACTGTGTGTCTTATTATTCAGAGAAATAGAATCTTAGAGAACAAGAGTTTTCATCTACGTAAACCAATTTTTTTTTAATGTAAAAAAAAAGGTGACTGTTTACTAAAACCTTTTATACCCTTTATTTAATTATTAAAAGATATTTGTGATGTTTAACAACTTCACGAATAAAATGATTTTATTACAATGTTTCACAACTACAAAAAGTGACTGTAGTAAAGAACTATGTAAATTTACTAGTTTGAAAACAAAACTATTTATTTTGACATAGTTAACACATCAGGTGTCTGTGTGAGATTTTTAACATAAAGTAAATGTAAAATTCGAACTATAAGTAGATATATAACCTTTTCATACCTTTTGTGTCCTTTTTTTATTTAAATGTCACCTCTTTAGACTGTTTTAGAACTAAATATTTTTATAGTCTCTTCCGTTACCGTGGGGTGAGGTCATGTGAACGGACCTTTTAGGGTACCTACCTCCTCGGACTATCCGACGTCAGGTACCCCAGCGATTCTCAACTTGAGTACGCAGTACTGACTTGCTGAAGTGAAAGTGAAAAGTGGAAGTAGGTGACTTTTTCCTTTACCGTTGGGTGAGGTCACAAGAACGGACCTTTTAGGGTCCCTGCCCCTTCGGACCACCCGACGACAAATACTCTAGTGTGTCTCAGCCTGCGCTGACTTCACTGAATCGTCGTCGTCGTCGTCGTCAGTACGGTCACTACGTTTTCGATATTTTTGTCTGAATAAAACCTCTTCCAACTGTAGGTACGTTACAAAGATGATGAGTAGGTCTTTATTAGACGTTTCACTTTCCTTTACTTAAGTCTTAGGAGAAACAAGACTTAATAAGAACTAGTAATATCAACTTCCTCGTAAGATTTTTAGTGACTTCTATTACAGGTCCAAAGAAACCCATCGTGCCAGAGGACTTTTCCTTGAAATTAACTAGTGTCTTGTTGATATAAACTGTAGATTAATGGACAAATTTTAGATGGATAGGTCTTAATTGACCAAACAGACCAAACTATACGAACGACAGTTTATGATTTCCTTTAGTTGGGACTTATAAGTAACCTTCCTGACTACGACTTCGACTTCGAGGTTATGAAACGGGTGGGCTACGTTTCTCGGTTGAGTAACCTTTTTTGACACTACGACCATTTCTGACTCTTTTTCTCCTCTTCCGCCACTGTCTCCTACTTTACCAATCTACCGTAGTGGTTGAGTTATCTGTACTCAAACTCGTTTGAGGTCCTCTATCACTTCCTGTCCCTTCGGACTGCACGACATCAAGTACCCCAACGTTCCTCAGACCGTACTGAATTACTGACTCGTTGTTGTTAGGTCTTGACTCTTCTAAAATAAACAACCAAAATAAAGGGAGTAGACAAGGTATCTTCCTCGCTATTATTTATTTATAGTAAAATTTTTATAATATTTATAATCCTTTTTAACTGGGTAATAACTATTTAATTGAAGGACAAATTCGTTGTTAGAGGACAAATTCTTAATGACTATCAAGATAGAGGTCGTAACTAACTTTCCAACAAAAACAAAAACCACCGAACATATGTCGTCTTCATAATTCATTAAGACTACACCGGATTAAATACGAGACAGTGTATTATTCTGACACAGTGGAAACGGTCAATGTAGAGAGATACGGAGTTAAAGGAGGAGATATTTTCACCCCTTTACTTTGAATGGAGTACTACCCGAAGGAAACACGTAGTCGACCATCTTTTAGACGGACGTTACGACTCTGAACCGAAGTTAGGGACCCAACCCTTCTAGGGGACGTCTACCCTTTCCGATGGGTGAGATCATAAGACCGGACCTCTTAAACCACCTGACATATCAGGTACCTCAGCGTTTCTCAGTCTGTACTGACTCACTGACAGTGAAGTGAAGTGAAAGTACTACCCCAATAACACTTCATATTTATTATACTACTCGCATTACAATAAAAGTATCAAGACCCGTATTTTAAGGACAAGTCATTGATTGAACTTTATCATGTTTATCCTACAACAAACAACAACAACTTAACGATTCGTTACAAGTTGAGAAACAGTGGGGTACCTGACATCGAGCGGTCCGAGGTGACAGATACCTTAAAGGGTCCGTTCTTATGACCTTACCTAACACTAAAGGAAGAGGTCCCCTAGAAGGGTGGGGTCCCTAGTTTGGACACAGAGGACGGAACCGTCCCCCTAAGAAATAGTGACTCGGTGCTCCCTCTTTTACGTTTATCTTATTCTCATAAGTCTCAACTATAAAAGTTTATCTAGTAAGACCTTTTACTTTTCCTTTATTCCTAGGATACAGACGGAGTAAGTAATGGATATTTCTATTCTCATATATAAAAAGAATCCAAGTCAAGTCAAGTCAGCGAGTCAACATAAACTGAGAAACGGTGGGGTACTTGGCGTCGCGTGGTCAGGAGGGACAGGTAGTGGTTGAGGACTTTAAATGAGTTTGAGTGTCGGTAACTCAACCACTACGGTAGGTTGGTAGAATAGGAGACGGTAGGGGAGGAGGAGGACGGAAGTGAGAAAGGGTCTTAGTCCTAGAAAAGGTCACTCAGTCAAGAATCGTAGTCCACCGGTTTCATAACCTCAAAGTCGAAGTTGTAGTGATAAAGGTTACTTGTAAATCCTGACTAGAGGAAATCCTACCTGACCAACCTAGAGGAACGTCAGGTTCCCTGAGAGTTCTCAGAAGAAGTTGTGGTGTCAAGTTTTCGTAGTTAAGAAACCGAGAGTCGAAGGAAATATCAGGTTAAGAGTGTAGGTATGTACTGATGACCTTTTGGTACCGGAACTGATCTACCTGAAAACAACCGTTTCATTACAGAGACGAAAAATTATACGACAGATCCAATCAGTATTGAAAGGAAGGTTCCTCATTCGTAGAAAATTAAAGTACCGACGTTTAACGATTAAAAACTCTTACGTCTGGAAAATTTTAAGTTTTGTAAATATCTAAGGGTATAGTTTTATTAGACTATCTGTAATAGTACAGTAATAAACTGGTATTAGATATCGATCTATTGTGAAAAATTATATAAGTATTGTAATTAAACTTTCCGTAGACAAATATAAAACTTTTGATATTATACGTACATACGTTTTGAAGAAAGTTAGATCCTTTTTTTTTTCTACAAATATACCTAAAAACATGTTTAAGGAAAGTTATTGTGGTTGTAGAGATATTCATGTACAGGAAGACGAGACCTAGGTAAGTTAATTTGGTACACAAAACTTATTGACCCCCGAGGGGTCCACCACGATCACCATCTATTGGGTGG
>SJYO01041172.1:0-10000 GCA_006410555.1 Capra ibex | reverse complement strand
ATCACTGGGAAAAAATGCTAAGTTATCCATTTAACCAAAATAACAATTAAAGACTTCATAGGCAAATATAGGTTATATGGTTCTGAATAAAATTTAGCTCTTTTACCATCCAGAGGACTAGGTTTACTTAAGCAATCATGTTCTGATAAAGATAAAACAAGATACTATATATATATATATATATATATATATATATATATATGTATGTATGTATGTATGTATATGGTCAGATTCCTTCAAGGTAAAGAAAAACTTTCATAATTTCTTTTTACCAAGAACAAACCCATAGAAAAAAGACAGTTTGTCCTTTGAACAGAGATAAAACCAAATTCCAATTTTATACCAGGTTACTTTTAATACTTAAACTCATTTACTTAATTAAATTGATTCCAATTTTATTTATTCCTGACCACACATAAAATTCCTTTCCAAAGATTTAGTTTTTCACAAAACTTACAATTTTCTATGTCCATTTTAGTTTGTGCCTTTGTTTTCTTTCCCATTTGGGAATAATCAACCTTACAAAAAACTACCTTCTTTTTCCTTAACAAAAACATCTCCATACCATATAACTTTTATTACCACCAAACACATTCTATTTCTGTTATTATATTCAGTAGCTTTAACCACATATTAAACTTCTTAATCCTTTTAATTTTAATTTTTTAGTGAAAATAAAGAAGTAAACAATTCTTCATTGTATTAATATTTTGTGGCTCGGCAAGCTTAAAAATACACTTTATAATTTCTAGAAATAGAATAATCTATCAATAAAGCATAAGGTACATTTATTAATAAACAAAAACATACTTAGTCTCTTGTAGTAAGAGGTGAAATATATGCAAACCTAGACTTGTTCAACAATGAATGTTTTAGTATTTTATCTTATTTGGGAATGACTAAACAGTCAACAAATTTTCATCACTTAATTTAACTTAGCAAAACTCTAAGAGTATAAATTACCAAAGAGATTTAAGAAACAACTTGAGTAGACATATCACAAAACGATTATTTTTAAAAAGTTCACCCAAAAACTCCTATCTCATTTATATCTATTTAATTCTTTTGTCCTTAATAATCATACTTAGATTACTCATGAAAACTTCATTAAAGCATTTAGTCATTATCTTAAGACCTTTTGACTCTTTTTTGTTTGTTTGTTTTGGACAAATGTTGCAACAGAGACATTAGTTCATTTGACTAGTAAACCCAGTAGAACAAAAGTTGGTTATCCATATTTTATTTTATGCTAACTCTGAAGATATACCCATATTAATCCAGTAAGCTTAAATTTAGCTTTTATTTACTGAATATTTTCTAGCTCATGTGAACTCGAAAAATATCTGGGTTGATGTTTATTAAACTTTTAAGAATTTTTATATAAGCACTAAATTTTTTAAGGCAATTAAATAGAGCTTTTTTACAAATATGATTTTGGCAACATAATCTGGAAGTAGAAAGATACCATATTTATAGTGTCTATACATATAGACATACAGACAATTAGCTCAAAGTTTTCACTGTAAAACTTTAGTCATGAATCGGGTACAGTACAAAACTCACTGGTTTATAAATAACAACTGGAATTAATTAAGTATACTCATTCAGATGGGTAGGGTATGTTTCTTTGTTTGTGGAGAAGACTTTTAAGATCCGTATTTTCCCTTGACAAGCAATTTTAAAGAGACTGTTTAAGCAAGGGGGTGTTTTAGCAGTATGAGGTCCATTTTCTATTTTTATTTTTAATTCTACAGACTAAGTTAACCCAGACTCATTCTCAGGTGCTGTGACCTGTGTTAACATTTGAAAGATATGATAGAATTTATAACTTCGAGGGGCAGAGAAAAAAATTGTGAGTTTTCTCCTAGGAGTTTTGGAGCATATTATTCTATTGTCATAAATATTTGAGTAATTACTATTAATTTTTTTCTTAAGTAAAGGAAAATTTTACTCTAATACCCTGATTATTTATAATATCTACAAGCATTTTAGTAGGGATGGGCAAAGCCTTGGGACTTGTCAAGTTAGGTGTGTTTTGACTTGCTTCTAGAATTGTATTTCTGATTTTATATTTACAAGACAAAGACAGTTGTTTTTGTTAGCCTTTGGCTCCAGCTGATTTGTTCTGAGATTATGTGTAGGAGGTCCTGAAAATTTACTGAGGAAGCAGGATTATTTTTAAGGAGAATTTTGTTGGATTTCTGTTTAAGTTCTTTCATCATAATAAGGAATATCTTAAGGGCAGTCATTATAATTTTTTTCCTTTCAATTTGATCCTCATGTAAGTATCAATATGACAGATGTTTATGATGACAGCTCCCACAAAATGTTTTCCTTTTAAATACAGCCAATTTAAAGGATCCATCATCTGGCCATTGGCAAGTAGGCTCTTATATTAATTTCAAACAGCAACTCAAACCAGTAAGTTTTTTTAAATTATTATTGCTTAACCAAGGATGCAAGAAACATATTACAAGAGAGTATTTAGCCCTCACCAGATCCAGAAAGTTCATTCCCCAGAGTTAGTCAAAAAAGTAAAAGCCTTTTTGTTGCTACAGGTGGTATGAATGATGTAGTGAAAACAAGCTCTCTAGTGTCCCACAAAATGTGGGGCACTCTAGCCATAAGCTCACTAATTCATGACACCAGGCAGGCACTATTGGCATGAGGCTTTCCAGTGCTAACAAGAAACACAAGCTGAGATGACAAATGCCCCTTATGGACCAGGACCCCTTATGACAAACCCCCCTGAGAGCTGGCCCAACCAGACAAAGGGAGTGCTGCTGGTGGCTTCATGTCTTGGAACTCCAGTCTATTCAACAAGCCACCAGATATACCCCAGTAAATGTACCTCCTGGATGGCAGAGATCAGACAGAATATTCTCACTGGACAAAATGATGAGCTCTCAAGATAGAAAAGAAGATGGAAAGTATAATCTCATCTGGTTTCTACTTATGGGAACTACAGCAAAGTTTGTCTAAATAGACGCAGGTCTGATGAGAATTGCTGACTCACCACTCTGTGAGGCTGGTTGGAACAGCAGGCTTATAGAGCCTATCCCTGCTGTACTGCCCTATGGTTCTTTCTCCTTATGACAAATGACACAACAGACAACGTAAAACAGTGACCATGTTTGAGAAGAAAAGAATCCCTAAGTCTCCCTAAGTCCAAGGAACTAGCTACACAAATATTACCTCCTGCTAATCTAAATTTAGAGAGAAAAAAAGGGACTCTGACTACTTTCCCTCGCATCAGATCGTGAAGGCAGAGATCTGGGAGACTGACATGATAAGACATCTTACCTACTGTGGCCTTTGTCAGATGTCCCAGGATCTCTCAGTAGCAGCAGTCTCAGGATGAGAAAACTCCTGGCTGTCTTGCCAACTGTCAGGGAGGGAGAAATTTATGCCTCTGTGCCTCTTGGGTTCCTGTGATTGGACTAATAACAAAATTGACACAGACAGGTTAACAGGAGAAGAAACAAATTGTAATTCGTGTGCATGAGGGTGTCCTAGAAATGGGACCTAAAGAAGTGGCCAAAGCAGGCAGCTTTTATATGTTTTAGACCTAGAAACAATACGTTTTTGAGGAATGGACAGGACAAATAAACGTAAGTTTTGAGGGCTCAATTAGTGAAGAATCTAAACAGAATTTGACCTTAGGGTAGTAAATTAAAGACATTTGTGTATACAGACTTCTCTGACTGAATTCTCTATTTTTGGCTATAAGGGTGTTCTTCTACCTCCACATGGAGGCAGTGCATCTCTCATATGACAGACTTCTTTCCTGCTTTCAGGGAGACAGAAAAGAGGGTCAGAATATCACTCCTGCAATGGTCTTTTCTTAAGTAACCTGACTACAAGGTAATCAATATGTCACTGTGGCATATTTTGGGGCAACCTCCATTGAGCCCCAACAAGTGAGATGCACAGAGCCACTCTGTTGACACTTTCTGCCTTGAACAGGTAGAGCCAAATCCCAATGCACGAAAAGAGCATTTTAATTGGGTTATCTTGAGTACTTTGGCAAATTCTAAGAGTGGGCTAGATAAATTTGGTGGGGAAAAAACAAATAAAAACAGACATGGTTTAGATAGAAGGGAAACTGGACTAAAAGAGTTGGTACATGACAAAATTCCAGGAAATTTGAGTTGCTTCCAGGTTGGGGGGGGGGAACCTCCACACCAAACTTAAATACTAAATCCTCTAACATGGAAAAGATACTTAATTTTACTTGCTAAAGCAAAATTTTGACTGATTTGGTATTGTTCTGTCTGAGAGTGCTGCATTTCCCCTGACTTATGCTGGATTTAAGAAAACATTCCTACACAGGAAGGTGATATTGTCTAGGTAAAAATAATAACTGCCATTCATTAAACATCCAATATTTGCCAGGATTTTGATGGGTGCCTTATACACAAAAAATACATTCCCACAGTCATACAGTTCACTTCAGTTCAGTCGCTCAGTCGTGTCGAACTCTTTGTGACCCCATGAATTGCAGCATGCCAGGCCACCTTGTCCATCACCAACCCCTGGAGTTCACTCAAACTCACGTCCATCGAGTCGGTGATGCCATCCAGCCATCTCATCCTCTGTCGTCCCCTTCTCCTCCTGCTCCAAATCCCTCCCAGCATCAGAGTCTTTTCCAGTGAGTCAACCCTTCACATGAGGTGGCCAAAGTATTGAAGTTTCAGCTTTAGCATCATTCTTTCCAAAGGACACAGTCATACGAGATAGGGTTTATCAAATTCATTTGGTAGATGAAGAACTTGCATTATTCTCATATTCACAAGGTGGTAAGTAACAGAGCTAGACTGGACTCCTGGTCTGAGCTTCTCTAGGGCACACTCTTTTCTACCACTCCCATCCTGAAGTTGGCCGTGTGTATTTTTACTCACTTTTCTTCTCTCTATTCTGGAATATATCTCAGGTGATTGAAGAAACAATAAAAACAAAATGCAGTGTGTGCCCAAAGTACTGCATTGAAATACATAAACAGGGGAATAAGAACCCAAATAATGAGGGGTATGATTAATGAAAAGAATGTTACGACCTGGTAACAATATGAAAAATTATATGTGGAGTGTCAGTTAACCATGAAATAGGGGGGGTCTCACGAAATAATCAGGCTCCCCCAATTTTTGTAGTATGCAAGTCTCATAGAACAGAAGTTGTATCAGAAGCCAAAACTGGGGGGTAAAGAGAAGAAAGAAATCAGCATGATTTTTGCTTTTCTCTCTGAAAGCTCAACTCCTATCTAAGTCATCTACCTGGCAATTCAGCTTCCCTATCTTACATCATTCCTGGGACAGAGACCCATTGCCCTTAAGATGCATAGTAGAGATAGTACTTAGGAGTTTGCACGGATGTGGCTTTTACAAGGAAGTTCAGTTCAGTTCAGTCACTCAGGAGTGTCCAACTCTGTGACCCCCATGAAACGCAGCACGCCACTCCTCCCTGACCATCATAAAATCCCAGAGTTCACTCAGACTCACGTCCATAGAGTCCGTGATGCCATCCAGCCATCTCATCCTCGGTCGTCCCCTTCTCCTCCTGCCCCAATCCCTCCCAGGATCAGAGTCTTTTCCAATGAGTCAACTCTACGCATGAGGTGGTCAAAGTACTGGAGTTTCAACTTTAGCATCATTCCTTCCAAAGAAATCCCAGGGCTGATCTCCTTCAGAATGGACTGGTTGGATCTCCTTGCAGTCCAAGGGACTCTCAAGAGTCTTCTCCAGCACCACAGTTCCAAAGCATCAATTCTTAAGCACTCAGCCGTCTTTGCAGTACAACTCTCACATCCGCACATGACCAAAGGAAAACCCACAACCTTGACTAGACGGACTGTAGTCGGCAAAGTAATGTCTCAAAACCCACAACCTCGACTAGATGGACTGTAGTGGGCAAAGTAATGTCTCTGCTTTTGAATATGCTATCGAGGTTGGTCATAACTTTTCTTCCAAGGAGTAAGCGTGTTTTAATTTCACGGCTACAGTCACCATCTACAGTGATTTTGGAGCCCAAAACAATAAAGTCTGACACTGTTTCCACGGATTCCCCATCTATTTCACATGAAGTGATGGGACCGGATGCCATGATCTTCGTTTTCTGAATGTTGAGCTTTAAGCCAACTTTTTCAGTCTCCACTTTTCACTTTCATCAACAGGCTTTTTAGTTCCTCTTCACTTTCTGCCATAAGGGTGGTGTCATCTGCATCTCTGAGGTTATTGATATTTCTCGTGACAATCTTGATTCCAGCTTGTGTTTCTTGTAGTCCAGCATTTCTCATGATGTACTCTGCATATAAGTTAAGTAAGCAGGGTGACAATATACAGCCTTGATGTACCCCTGTTCCTGTTTGGAACCAGTCTGTTGTTCCATGTCCAGCCCTAACTGTTGCTTCCTGACCAGCATACACATTTCTCAAGAGGCAGGTCAGGTGGTCTGGTATTCCCATCTCTTTCAGTAGTTTCCACAGGTTATGGTGAAGCCATTCATTAAAGAGACAGGAGCTGAGACAGGACTCAGGTGCAGGACTACTGAGGAGAACACCACCCGATCGTGTAGGGAATCCTGCAGGGACAACCCTATACCTACTCTTAGACCTGTGCCATCAGGCAGCTTCCTGCAAGGAAAGTCTCAAGTAGGTGAGGACCTCGTTGTGAGGACAGTGACAGAAGGAGGTGCCCAAGGTCCGGGAAGGAGTGGAATTGAGCAGCTTATGTGAAACTGAGGGTGCCCTCCACTCCCCGAGGGGGCGCCAGAGATCGAGGCACTACCTATGGTGAAGCGCTCACTTCCTCCTAGGTAGTAGCTAGCACTCACTTCTTGCTAGGCGGCTAAGGAAGGAGAGCGAGTTTGCCTCTGGCAGTGGTGCGTGTGCTCAGGCGTGTGAGCATTTGCAGGCTCCAGCAGGAACCTAGTCAAGGTGAGGAGCCTGAATGTCGAATGGGAGAAACCCCCCCAAACTCCCAGCCTCCCCCACCCCATGTCGCCCGGCCCTCCCGTTCGTGCCTTGTCCCCAGCTCCGTGCATCACCCCCCTCCCCGGTGTGTCGCTCCCACGCCAACCCCGTGCCTCGAGCCCACAAAGCCCTGACGCTCTGGTGGAGGAAGATTCCTGCCCAGAGGCTCTCCGGGAGGTGAGGACCTTGGTTGAAGTCGGTGGCCCCAGTTCAGAGGGGGAAGAAGACCCTAACAAAGGTCTGAGAGAGGAAACGCAGGTGGAAAGTCCGAACAAGGCCCTGCCTTTTGCTCAGAGGACCCAAGCATGGCGGTCAGGTAGAGGCGAGCCTTCCTTTTCTATAGGATGGATTAGGAGCTCGACCGCCTTGCCCTGAAGGAATTCGAGGGCGCAACTCTTGAGTGAGGTCTGAGGGGACCTCAACCCCAGAACAGTGAAGTGGCACAGGACTTGTGTTTCCGGTCAAGCTTGGCAGGACCCGAACATGGGGTTCAGCCTGACTTCTTTGAGGAGGGTCTTGGAGATTGTGAAGGTGTTGACTTTTTTAGGGGAGGGGCCTCAAGGTAGCAAAGGAAGGCATTCTAGGGTGGCCAGGGGTTGGGATGAGGACCCTCTGTGAGGACAGAGGGAATTCCTGCCCTGCTGGCAGCCTGGCGTGTCTGTGCAACTGGTGATGTGATGACCGACCCTCATTTTCTCCTAGGGTATGGCGAGGATAGAATTGTGAAGGGATGGGGGGCGGGGGGGCGAGGCAGGAAGGCCGCACGTGGGGCAGGTGAAAGATGTTATTCATAAGGAGTAGTTTATTCCCCCACAGTAGAAGGATTTCCAGATCTCTCCAGGAGTTGTATGGGGGTACAAAAGAATCCATCCCCTATTAGCCTGAGAGACCATGGGAAAGTGGGAGAACCCTCGTATGTTCCTGGGTTATTGTCTCAGGAGAGGCTGGCAGGAAGACAGAAATCCCAGACCATGCAAAGGGGCAAAGGAAAGATTGAGAGGACTACCAATCATGGAATCAGTTCAATTCATTCTGGTCACTCAGTCATGTCTGACTCTTTGTGACCCCATGGACTGCAGCATGCCAGGCTTCCCTGTCCATCAGCAACTCCCAGCACTTAATGAAAACTCATGTCCATCGAGTTGGTGATGCCATCCAACCATCTCAGCCTCTGTCGTCCCCTTTTCCTCCCGTCGTCAATATTTCCCAACATCAGGGTCTTTTCCAATGAATCCGTTCTTCCCATAAAGTGCCCAAAGTATTCAGCTTCAGCATCAGTTCCTCCGATGAATATTCAGGACTGGTTTCCTTTAGGTTTGACTCCTTTAATCTCCGTGCAGTCTAAGGGACTCTCAAGAGTCTTCTCCAATACCACAGTTCAAAGCATCAATGCTTTGGTGCTCAGCTTTTTTTANTTTAATAGTCCAACTCTCACATCCATACAGTCCAGTTCAGTCGCTCAGTCATGTCCGACTCATTGCGACCCCATGAAGCACAGCATGTCAGGCCTCCCTGTCCATCACCAACTCCCAGAGTTCCCTCAGACTCACGTCCATCGAGTCCGTGATGCCATCCAGCCATCTCATCCTCGGTCGTTCCCTTCTCCTCCTGCCCCAATCCCTCCCAGGATCAGAGTCTTTTCCAATGAGTCAACTCTTCGCATGAGGTGGCCAAAGTACTGGAGTTTCTTTTCAGCTTTAGCATCATTCCTCCCAAAGAAATCCCAGGGCTGATCTCCTTCCGAATGGACTGGTTGGATCTCCTTGCAGTCCAAGGGACTCTCAAGAGTCTTCTCCAGCACCACAGTTCCAGAGCATCAGTTTCTTCGGCGCTCAGCCTTCTTCACAGTCCAACTCTCACATCTGTACATGACCACAGGAAAACCCACAACCTTGACTAGACGGGCTGTAGTCGGCAAAGTAATGTCTCCGCTTTTGAATATGCTATCTAGGTTGGTCATAACTTTTCTTCCAAGGAGTAAGCGTGTTTTAATTTCATGGCTGCAGTCACCATCTGCAGTGATTTTGGAGCCCAAAACAATAAAGTCTTGACACTGTTTCCACGGTTTCCCCATCTATTTCCCATGAAGGGATGGGACCGGATGCCATGATCTTCGTTTTCTGAACGTTGAGCTTTAAGCCAACTTTTTCAGTCTCCACTTTTCACTTTCATCAACAGGCTTTTTAGTTCCTCTTCACTTTCTGCCATAAGGGTGGTGTCATCTGCGTATCTGAGGTTATTGATGTTTCTCCCAGCTATCTTGATTCCAGCTTGTATTTCATCCCCCGTGGCATTTCATATAAGTTGAATAAGCAGAGTCACAATAGATCACAAAAAACCTAGGCCCCACGTTTTTCATTCAGAATTTGCAGACTCATTGCAGGACTGTCAGGCTGAGGCTGACAATCCACATCAAATCTGAGAGAGAAGGGTATGAGGTTAGTATGATGTTACAGCCACCATTCAGCAGAGGGGAAGCATACCAGGTACCTCCTGGCGACCAGGTGAGCATCCTTAATGAGAATTGAGGACCCAAGCAGCCCTTGAAGGAGTGGGTTCCACATAGCTCTCAGTTGGGTATCCTCCGACAGAGAGAAGGGCTAAGGAACACCTTCACTTCCTCCTTTGGGGTCTCAGGGCAGTGCTGACTTTGGTTTTAGGTGTCATCTTCAAAGCATCAGAAAAGAGGAGGCTCTAGACCTGCCAACAATTGACTATATGACTATGATGACCCTGACTATAAACTGAGAATACCCTCAAACCCAGATAGAGGCTCCCTACTGGCAACCCCTGCTGTCACCCTTGAATACCCCTAGCAGGGTTGGCAGGCTGCATTCTAAGGCTCTAATATCCTCCACAGTTTTCTCAGGGGACAGTCTGATCAAAACAGAAGCCTTGAGAGGTCCTCGACCAGTGCCCCAAGGACCCTGCAGTGGTGGCCTTGGTTAAAGCCAAGGTGGCATCTCCCTGCTGAGGTGCTTACAACATCTTATTCTCCTTCCTCCAGGTGTCCGTGTCTTCTGAGCTCCTGTC